>JAJTUV010001957.1:0-223575 GCA_021653895.1 Mastomys natalensis
CCGTAAGCTGATTCTCTCTGGATGTGAATGATTAAGCTTGGGGCTGTAATTAATTTTTCATTGCTTTCTTTTTATCTTTTTGTATTGGTTCTATTTCTGGCATCCCTCTACTGACTACTGCAGATGGCTTAGGTTTCCTGAGGCTTTTCTTCATTTCTCTTCTGTCATACCACGCTGCACTCTCTGGCTAAGTGTTAACTCCTCACTCCACTTTCTGCAGATACTAGAACTCAATTGCACCATCCTTCCTTAGTGGGATGAACTTCATACCTGACAGTCTTTGCCATGCTGGAAAACAGAAACTGCATTAATGATTTAATATGCATCTTACTATCTATTCTTTCTATGACTAGTGTTAAAACTATAATAAAATCTCCTGTCGTCCCCAGAGCTCTTTACCTAGAGTTAATTCCTCTGTTTACATTACTGTCTTGCTATATGCAGTCTTTAACACAGTTTTTAAAATGATAATTCACTGAAAAATGTCATTAGTCTGCTGTGCACTTATGCTTGTCTGTTCTCACAATTTGCCCCACTGTTTTCCTCTCAATTGGATTTTGGCAGAATGTAGCAGTTTCCCAATAGAGGAGATAGATATATGTAATTAACGTTTGTATCTTAAGGAGTTTTAAAGAGAATCTGTCCATCTATTTTGAGCCAGCAGTGTCTTGTTTGAGATCTAATAGAAGGGAACTGTTGTATTTGTCCTTAAGAACAGGGATTATCACCTTTGACTGAAGACATCCTGATCAAAGCGTTTTTAACCTATGCACTCACAGAAATGATAACAATTTTTCTCTGTTCCTACATTATGTAGGAAAACAACAGAGGGTTGGGTCAGATAAGTGATTTCAAAACGGACCCCAATGGAGGAGTTAGGCGAAGGACTGAAGTACCTGAAGGGATTTGCAACCCCACAGGAAGAACAACAATATCAACCAACCAGACCCTCCCTCCCCAAGAGCTCCCAGGGACTAAACCACCAACCAAAGAGTACACATGGAGGGACCCATGGCTCCAGCTGCATATGTAGCAGAAGACTGCTTTATCTAGCATCAATAGGAGGGGAGGCCCTTGGTCCTGAAGGCTTGATACCCCATTGTAGGGGAATGCTATGGTGTTGAGGCAGGAGTGGGTGGGTGGGTGGGTGAGCACTCTCATAGAAGCAGGGGAGAGGGAGGATGGAATAGGGGGTTTGCAGGAGGGGAAACTGGGAAGGTGGATAACATTTGAAACACAAATAAATAAAATAATTAATAAAAAAAAAAAAGAAAATCAAATCAAACAAACAAAAAATCCCAATAAGACAGACAAAAAGAAAGGAAAGGAAAGGAAAGGAAAGGAAAGGAAAAGGAAAGGAAAGGAAAGGAAAGGAAAGGAAAGGAAAGGAAAGGAAAAAGGAAAGGAAAGGAAAGGAAAAATAATAAAAGAAAAAAAAAAAAAAGCCCAAGAAACCATGGGAGTGCTTTGTCTGTGTTGGTCAACTACTCCTGGGCCTGGGGTCTTGCCCTATCGTGTGGTTGATATACTCAGTGACATTCCATTGAAAAACACTGATTTTTGTTTTGAGTGAGGAAATGAGGAAGAGTAGGAGGAAGGGAGGGAGAGAAAAATAACACATAAATGTTATATGAAGTTGTTGTGTAAGGAGGTGGGCAGGGGGACATAGGAAGAGTTGGCAGATGGGAAAACAGGATCAGAATATATTGTATGAGAAAAACAAAACCCAAAATCTCCCACTGCACCAAAAAGCTGTGGGGCTGCAGGAGGCAATTTGCACATGTAAAAATAAAATATGATGATGATGATAATGATAATAACAATCTTCACAATTAGCAAAGAGCATTACATAAGCAATTCTCTATAGTTTTTGGAGAAAGCAAAGCTATCAGAAGTGATTATGTATCTATTGGATCTGTCAAGGAAAATAAGTCAGACATTAGCTGTGAACTGAAGAACAGTAACTGAAAGAAATATTCATGGAGATTGGATAGGGTTAAGAGGATACAGAGAAAATGTATAACCTTGTTGACCAGATGAAACAAAAGATATATTTTACCCAACTGTTACTATAGTAAACATCATGCATGACTTTTGGGGTCAAATGAATAAGGAATCCAATACCAGATCTGCTACTGTCTACGGTGGCCCGTCAGCAGTTACAAAATTAACATTTACATATCAGTTTCCTCATTAACTTATAGTACAGGGCTTGCTTAGCATTCATCAGAACATCCAGCATTGTAAAGCAAACGGAAGGGATGGAATAAGAGAAGTGAGATGAGAGAGTATGAAAATGAGATTCTGTAACATCTCAAATGCTTCCTCTTGAGCTAGGTAGTATACTTATTAAAACCTGACACATAGTGTAAGAGTAACTAATAAATGTTAATTTCTAGTCCTTACTTTATTCTTTCTTAATAGAGATTATGTTAGCCAAAGAAATTGTTTTTAAAATTAAGTTTTGCTCCAATAAATCCATCTCCTAAAAGAGGCCTCAAATTCAACACATCTTTAACTATTGTCTCACACACGCATGCACGCACACACACACACTTGGATATACAAATACAGTCTATTGAGCTGTTGCCTGTATGTATATTTGTTTAGGGTCGAACACTTGGAATTGGATATCCCACTAGGGAGCTCATCCTTGGAGAAGACTGATTCTTCCTCTCCCAGAAACCATTAATTAATTGACTATAACTCTTCATTTAGGGATAAGGTCTTATGAGATTTCTCTGACACACAGTGACAGGTCAATTGGTGTTGTCATTGTGTGGGTTTTGTTTAGGGACCATATTTGAGATTTCATGGGTGCAGCTTGCCAGTCATATATAGAAGATACCATCTCTAAGCAGAGGTTCTGGTCCTCTGGATCTTACAATCTTCCTACCCCTGCTTTCACAATGGTTGGTGAACTTTAGTTATATTGGTTGTGTTGCAGATATGTCAGTTGGGTTGGGCACCCCACAGCCACTTATTCTCTGCATTTTGACAAGTTGGTGAATCCCTGTAACAGTTTTTTTGTTGTTGTTGTTGTTTGGTTTTTTTGTATTTTTTTTTTTGTTTTTTTGGTTTTTTTTGAGACAGGGTTTCTCTTTCTAGCCCTGGATGTCCTGGAACTTACTCTGTAGCCCAGGCTGACCTCGAACTCAGAAATCTGCCTGCTTCTGCTTCCCAAGTGCTGGGATTAAAGGCGTGTGCCACCACCGCCCAGCCCTGTAACAGTTTTTACCTTCTGTAAAAAGAAGCTTCTTTGATGAGAAGGGAGAGTTACTTATCTATGGGCATACACAGTAGCATTTAGAATGCAGCTAGGAATATACAGTGCTTTGGAAAAACTGCAGTAGTAGGCTCTTCTCTCCGGTCTATGACCTCTGCAACCACAGCCAGTTAGCTAATATCTCCCCCCTCCTCTCTCTGTCTCTCTCTCTGTCTCTCTCTCTGTCTCTCTCTCTGTCTCTCTCTGTCTCTCTGTCTCTCTCTGTCTCTCTCTGTCTCTGTCTCTCTCTCTCTCTCTCTCTCTCTCTCTCTCTCTCTCTCTCTCTCTCTCTCTCGGCAGCTTGTTTAACACCTTCCCATATTATGAAGGCCAGTCCTCAGGCAGGAGGCTTTCAGATCAGTTCCAGTTCAATTCTTCCAAGTCCTATGAGTGAAGTGTGTGATGTCTTCAGCTGTTAAGTCTTATCTTTTAGTTTTGCTCTGTTTAGGGGCAACCAAGGACAATGGCTATCACCTATATCATTTGGGATATCTAATTCTCTTGACTAAGTGAAAACAACTTTTTAAAAATTATGTGTGTGTGTGTGTGTGTCTGTTGGGGAATGTTTTTGTGCACTCTGCATTCCAATGCTAATTTCTGTAATCTGGTAGCAGTGTGGACCTCCAGATTGTCATTTTAATGAAGCACTTCCAGAGGACTCTCTATTTTGTAAAGCATTGTTCTCCATCATCTTCTGATTGGTCAATAAAGAGCTGGTCAACTTATAGCTGGGCAGAAGAGGAAGAGGAGGGACTTCTGAGCCCAGAGCCAGGGAGAAGGTCTTAGGTGGGACCTGGGGAGTTTCCATTGGGACACTATATGAAGAAGGCCAGAATGTAACCAAGAAGGTAGGTAATGGGGTAGATGGCTGGGAAGTAGGCCAGGCCAAATAGTAGGGTTAATATATAGAATAGCTGGATATCTGTCCAACTATAGTGCTTCAAGCTTATTAATATAGATCTCCATGGTATTATTCAGAATAAGGGAGGGTATGGAAAAGTCCATACTTTTATGTGTGCATGTGACAACTTGTGGAAATGGTTTCTTTCTTCCTATCATGAAGGTCCTAGGATCACCAGACTTGGTAGTAAGCGTCTTTATCCACTGAACCATCTCAGCAGCCCTGTAAATTTGTCTTTTCATTTTTTTTTTTTTTTTCAAAATGGATCTGGCCTATTACAGTTTTAAATTAGTTGTCTAACAATCAAGTAAGAGTAGTTTGCTGGTTAGTTTTATGTCAACTTGACACAAACTAGGGTCATTGGAGAGGAGGGAGCCTCCATTGAGAAAATGCTTCTATAAGATCAGGCTGTATGTAACCCGGTAGGGCATTTTCTTAATTAGGGATTGATGTGGGATGGCCAAGCCCATTGTGGGCGGTGCCACCCCCAGCTGCGGTTCCGGGTTATAGAAGAAAACAGGCTGAAGCCAGGAAATAGTGGAGTATGCTTTTAATCCCAGTACTCCTGAAGCAGAGATAGGTAGATCCAGCCTGACCTACAGAGTCAGTTCCAGAACCACCAGAGCTACATAAAGAAACACTGTTTTGAAGGGGTCGGGGGAAGGAAACAGGTTGATCAAGCCAGGAGGAGCAAGCAAGGAAGCAGCACTCTTCCATGGCTTCTGCATTAGCTACTGCCTCCAGGTTCCTGCCCTCCTTGAGTTCTTGTCCTGACTTTGATGATGAACTGTGACATGGAAGTATAAATCCAATAAACCCTTTTCTCCCCAAGTTTCTTTGGTCATGGTGTTTTATCATAGCAATAGTAACTGTGGTGGTCTGCATAAGAATGGCCCCTATAGGTTCATATATTTGAATGTCTAGTCACCAGGAAATAGCACTATTTGGAAGAATTAGAAGGATTAGGAGGTGTGGCCTTGTTGGAAGAAGTGTGCCACTGCCCGGTGCTTTGATGTTTCAAAAGTGCATATCAAGCCTAGAATCTCTCTCTCTGCCTTTGAATCAGGATGATGTAGTTCTCAACTACTTCTCTATCACCAGCATGCCATGCTTCTTGCCGTCTTGCTTTCTTCCATGGTGATAATGGATTAATCCTCTAAAACTGTAAGCAAGCCCCCAATTAAATGCTTTCTTTTTATGAGCTGCTTTAGTCATGGTGTTTCTTCACAGCAATAGGACAGTGACTATGACAGCTTGGATACTTTAAGGTATCCAAGATAAGCAGTTGCAACTATTCAAGTTCATATGGAAACCAGGCATGTTACACATGTCTATCATCTCAACATGAGAGGAAAACTGTGGTTCTTTGAATGAGAACGATCCCCATAGGCTCATGTTTGAATACTTGGTCTCCAGTTGGTGGAACTATTTGGGAAGGATTAGGAGGTGTGGCCTTGTTGGAAGAGGTGTCACTGGGAATGGATGGGCTTTGAGGTTTCAAAAGCACATGGCATGCCTACTTAGCTCTTTCTGCTTCATACTTGGAGATCAAGTTGTAAGCTCTCAGTTATTGCTGCAGCACCAGGCCTGCCTGTATTCGGCCACATCCTCCACAATGGCCATGGACTCTAATGCTCTGAATGTGAGCTCTCAATTAAACAAGTTATTTTGTAAGTTGCCTTGGTTATAGTATTTTATCACAACATTAGAAAAGTAGCTAAGACAACCACTAAGCTTCGAGGCCAGACTGAGTTATAGAGTGAGAAGGTATTATAAAACACAACAAACAAAATAACAACCATTTCTACCTCAAACTACAAAGGAACAGAAGTTCTGTAACAGTTGTGTTACATCTGACAGTCTATTCTGGCCTCTGAGTGCACCAGACTTATGCACAGTGCATTTATGCATGCAGGCTAAAACACTCAGACACATAAAACAGAAATAAATGCATCTTAAAAAAATACTGTTGTCCATCTTGATAGAAATGATCCCTAAAGACACATAGACTGTTCTCTACATCCAGCATATGTACATGGTCTTATCTGGCTGTCCCCAAATCCTCACAGTAGCTCTTCCTTCTCCTCTTAATTGTCTCAGACTTCAGCCCCTAGCCTCTGGTAAATTTAAATGTTAGCTACCAGCTTGGCAAGTAACCAAAAAAATTTAAATTCCCCAATTACTCAATAACAGAGCAAATAGCTCAATAGATGGTCTTTGAGAAGAAAAAGAGAGAGAAATGAGCAGGAGAGGAGGAGAGAAGAGAGAATATGAGAGAATATGCATTTAAGATATGCAGCTCAATGTATACTGCACACCAACAGATAAACTTTTGATGTTTTTGGTCCTGAGTGCTGGTATTGTGGGGCATCAGGAGTCTTAATCAGCCCTTAAGGAAAATCTATTCTATATACTCTCTCTTGTAGAGTTCTGGAAGTCTAGTCGCTACAGTAGCTTTTTTAAATGTCTTAAAAGCAATTTGTTACATTTCACTACAAAGTTGCTTTGATGAACCCAGTTTCTTACTAACTTCAGAATGCCTTATTATTAAAAGTGGTGGGACACTTTGTGATTGGTTTAAATTTATGAATACGATACACAATTAGCTTTTGTTAGGTAAAGCCCCCAAAATCCAAGTGACCAAGTTCCCTGCATGTTTTCACTGTAGTCATTCATATGGAGACACAATTCATCCCAGTTTGAAACCCTGTGTGATCTGAAGGAGTGGACATGGAGTGAGATGACAATCTTCGGTAGGTGGTGGGGTAGAAAAGTAGAATTGTTTCCAAAAAGAACTGGGATTTAAGGTGGAGGCTGGGAGCGAACCCTCTTACACGGAACAATTTTTTTTTTTTTTTTTTTTTTGCCTACCACATGCCAGATCCTATTCGTGTCTCCTCCGGATAGGTGCTGGTCCATGATAAGTCCCTTCATGATAATCTAAGGAACTCGAGCTGCCCTTACTTCCGACCTCCTTCCTCTGTAGCCAGCTGGAGGCGGGAGCGAGCACCGGGCGGTGGCGAGGCGCTGCCCGTCGTGTGGAGCACACATCTACCCCGTTCTTCCTGGAGCTTCTGTCGTCAAGACGTAGGGGGAAAGCACGCTCCGAGCCGCCAGGCCCCTCTCGGGGCGAAAGTCTCCCGAAACACACCCTCCCCGCCCCCACGGCGGTGCGGGCCCTGGGGCGTGGGGAGCGGGGACAACTTCAGGGAAAGTCGAGGACCGCGGCCTGGGGGTTCCCGGAGCGGAGGAGGCCGGGCGGGGCGCACCGGGCTCCGGCCGCAGTTCTCCCGGCGGCCTCGCGGGGGCGCCGGCGCGACCGATCAGGTGACCGAACGCCGGTCCCGGCTGCGGGAAGCCGCCTCGTTCTCAGCCGCCGCCGCCGCCGCCACACCTAGCGGAGGAGCCGGGAAAGGCGGCCCGGGAGTGGGGGGTGTGCTGGGGCGGAGAGCGCCGCGGGTGGAGGCGGAAGGGCGGCGGGCGGAAGCGAGCGCCGCGGCTGCTGTGTCACGGCGCGGGTGGGCGCACGGCATGGGCGCGCCGCGCTGAGGCGGAGGTCGCGGGCGGGCGGGCGGGCCTGAGGGAGGCGGCGAGCCGGGGAGTAGCGCGCCCGGCGGTGGCGGCGGCGGCGGCGGCCGCACCATGTCGCGCTCCGTGCTGCAGCCCAGTCAGCAGAAGCTGGCGGAGAAGCTCACCATCCTCAACGACCGGGGCGTCGGCATGCTCACGCGCCTCTACAACATCAAGAAGGTGCGCACGGGCCGGCGAGGCCGGGCGGGGTGCGGCGGGGGAAAAGGCCGCGGGCGCGAGCTCGGCCTGCTCGCGCGGGGCTCGGGATACGCCGCGGCCTAGAGTGAGCCGCGGGGCAGGCAGGCAGGAGCCATTTCCCGGCTCCCGGCGGCGGGAACCGGTCGGGCCGCGCATGGCCGCCGCGGCGCGCTGGTTTGCGGGGAGGGAGGGAGGGCGCACGGCCTTCCCGGGCCGCGGCGAACGGGCCCTGGGTTCTTGGCGTGCGAGTGTGGGAATGCGGCGATCAACCCTCCGGTCCCCACTTGGCCACTTGATTTTTCGTTCCCTGAATAAAGCCCCTCAGCCCCCGACAGCGTGTTGACGTTTGGGATAATTTCATTTTGAAGATGGACAGGAGGGGGAAGTGAGGGTGGAACCGGTTTTCGTCTGAAATACTTGTAGGCTGTGAGTCACTAGAACAGGAATAACCACCTTTCCTCTCTACTCCTCCACATTTTAGTTTTCCCAACCCTATCTGATTAGCAGCAAAGCACCATTCCTTGAAGTACAATGACTGTATAAAATAAAGACCAAGTGTGCTACCATTGCTATCTCCTTTGCAACATAGTACTGTGATTTGAGCAACTTGACAGTGGACCCATTGAAAATCTGAGTGTCTTTGGATTAGGGAGTGGAAGGCTGAGTCAAACTGAAGAAAACTAGGTCTAAAGGTAGAAAAGAAGAATTGCCATTAATTTACCTTAGAGGAAAACAACCCCAAGTCCATTTATTTTAAGACCACTTTGGTAAGCCTCACTGAATTTGGTAAAGAGAAAAAGTTTCCTTTTGGTACAGTTTATACCAATACATCCTTGTGGGGTTCTGTGTATCTGTGTCAGATCTTTCATAATCTCGTTTATACAAAGAATGTAACGTGAAATACCCTTTTGACCATAGCAATAGAATATAGGTTGTTTATGAGTATGCTGAAGATTCTTTTAAAATTTAGAATCAAAGCATTCCAGTATAAACTTGTTTTATGCAGCTTATACAGTTTTCTTTAGACACTGCACTTCTGAAGCAGACTGCTTTAAGGTAATAATACTAAACGTTGGGAATGGATAGCTGTGTTGTTTTGGTTACTCACTTAGTTTTAATGATTGTCTCTAAACCCAGCACAATGAACCCATTGGAGCTAGGATGAACCCACTGAGTTTGTCCCACGACTGTGACATTCACCCCTTCATCGTAACTTCGCGGGGTTAGAAAGAATTTAAGCTAGTTTTGCATTGATGAGAGCCTTTGGATTTCACTGCTTAAGAAATTTGGAAATCAAGTTCTGTATGGACTTTTTTTTTCTTTTTTAAGGGAAACCCCAGCAAGTCAAATGTTACTAAAAGTTACCAGACCTGTGGTTTTGTGGTTAAAGGAAATGGTTCTGATGGTTTCTAGAAGAGGAAGTGAGAGTAACATTAAAAGTGATTTGAGTATTCGAGTAAAATACTTTCTTTAATTTGGCCAAGTCACTAAACATTTTTATAGTATAAGTATAAACAGACTTTAATACTTTATTTCCATGGGTGATATAGTCATAGGAATTCTAACCATTTAAACTTAGAATTCTATCCAGTTCGATGCCTTTTTTTTCAAAGTGTTTTTCACTTCCTGTTTTGAGAAACTTCGGGCTCTTGTGTTGACTAGAGTGGAAAATGGGCGAATGTGATTGATCTCATTGTCAAGCATTTGAGTTATAGAAATGCTGTATATTTCAGCACTTATGTATTTTTACAGCTTTTTGAAATACTTTGCCTACTTGGCTTAGGAGTTCCTTTTGGGAAGAGTAATACTTAGGGCATTATCTAGCACACAAGGCTTTGATCAGAGCTCGCTGAATTTGACTCTGTGTTTATGTTAAATGCATCTGATGTTTATTTTGTGAGAGGAAGAGAGCGAGCGAGAGAGCAGGTGTGTGTGGAGGTTAGAGGAAAACTTGTGATGTTCTTATTCCATCTTGGGGGTTCCTGGGATCAGACTAGGTCACCGGGCTTAGCTGCAAGCGCCTTTCTGCTCTGAGCCATTTTGCTGGCCTTTTAGATTGACTTTGAATCTTTTAGCCTGTGGAGTTGCCTGTCTACATCGTCCCAGCTGGCTACAGAGTGAAACATTTGTTCAGATTTCTTGCCAGGGAAGCAAGATCTGTTCACCATGTGCTTATAAAAGGTTCATGTTGTCTACATTATTAGGACAGTATAAATCACAGTCTTTTATTTACTTTTATATTTTCTTTTAGATTTTAGAGCTTTACATATATGAGTGTTTTGAATGCATGCATGTCTGCAGCATGTGCGCCTGATGGGCACCAAGGCTAGGAAAAGGTCTTAGAGCCCCTGGAATGGAGTTGAAATGCTTGTGAGCTACTAAACCTGGCATAAATGGTCTTACCCATCTTCCCATCTAGCCCAGTCTCACATCTCCCAGAGTCTCAGGTCTTCTACAGTCCTACACTGCCTTTGGTTAGCTAGATACACATCTCTCTCCCATCAAGACAGGAATGTCTCAACACGGGAGGTGATATACCTGTTTCACCAATGCTAGAGAAAACATTCAGTAGATGGATGAGTAGGGAGGAAGCAGTCTCAACATTGAGACTACCTACAAGATTAGCTTATAAGGAACCATTCTTTTAAGAGATTATTTGAAGTTATCATACATACAGATCTATTTACACATTGACAATTTAAGATTTTATGAAGTTTGATATTATTAAAATATTACAGTATTATGCTTTAACTATGTAAATCATATATACATGTAATCATATACAGATCTATTTACACATTAACAATTTAAATATTAAAATACTACAGTATTCAGTATTATGGTTTAATGGAGAATAGTTTCATCATTGTCTAATTAAGTATTTGACAAATTAATTTGTATACTAATTAAGTATACAAAAAGTATACAAGTATACCAAAACCTATAATATTGTTAAATTCTTAATAATAGTATCAACTCTTACAATCTTAAGAGCTTATTATGTTTACTAACAAATGCAATATTGAAAACAGTGGGTGAAAATTTTAGGCATGTAGTTACTATTAATGAACTGTTATTTTACTATGAATTAAACAAACTTAGTTTGAGTACTATTAATGAAACAAACTTAGGTTAATTGTGATTCCTAATTGTGTTTCTTGTGCTGCAGGTTACATAGTTTTTCACTTCACAAAGTTAATCTTTGGCTTTGTGATTTCATATCCCAGGTAGTGCTGGAACCCAGACCCGGAACCTGGGCATGCTAGAGGTGGACTGCTGCCAAGCTCAGTTCCCAACCTCACCATTTGTCTTCGAAAATGAAAATTACACAAGAAAATTTTTATTTGTTTCTCTTCATTCTAACTTTATGTTTTAAGTATACTCCCCATTTTAAGCAGAGTGCTCTATGTCTGATAGTTTTACTTATTTTCTTTCACCTTGTAAACATTAAAATGCATCAGGGACTAAGTCTTAACAGTAACCATAGAGGGAGCTGAGGAGACAGCTAAGCTGGTAAAGGGCTTGCTACACAAGCCTGAGAACCTGAGTTTATCCCCAGTGCTGACCTAAGATGGCAGGTTTGTGATCCCAGCCCCAGGGAGATAGAGACAGGTGGATTCCTGGAGCTTGGTAGCTAGCCAGCGAGCTCAACCTAATCAGTCAGATTGTGCCTCCCCAGGTCCCTGTGAGAGACCATGTCTCAAAAAAAAAAGGAACTCCTGAGGAATGACACCAACTGACCTCTGGCCTCTACATGTACCTCCATATGCACACACCCACATTCAACTCACTTAAAGTCACAAAGGAAGAGTAAATGTAACCTGCAAAAATAGATCTTACCAAGAAATCTGAGTTAAAAATTTAAATTTTCTATCCTCTTAATACATTACAAAAGCAAACAGAGATCTCCGTTAATAATCACTGATACACTGATAATGTGATGAAAATAATCTTTTCATCCAGGTCCATAAAACTTCATCACAGGTAGTCCACGATAAAAAGGGAAATTATTCCTGTGCTTATACATTTCTGTAAGAGTATCACATATTACTTTTAGTTACATATTCCTTTCAAATGTAAAAAGTGAATTGGATGTATTCATAGTCAGGTTTCTAAAGAAACTAATATGCAAATTTTAGAAGCAGTGATTTGGCTCAGTGAGTAGAGGGGCATGACTTCAGCCAGGCATGATGACCTGAGAATAATCCTTAAGATCTATATAATAGCTGGGAAGTAGTGGTGAACACCCAGGAAACAGAAGCAGGCAGATCTCTGAGTTTGAGGCCCGCCTGGTCTACGAAGGTTCCAGGACAGCCAGGGATACACAGAAAACCCTGTCTCAAAAAAACAAACAAAATAAAAAGGAGGAAGAAAAGAGATGCACATGGTAGAAGGATAGAACTGAATGACTCTGGAAAGCTGTCATCTGACCTCTACATGTGCTCTGTGGCACATGTGAGCTTCGTCCCCCACCCCAAAACACACAAAACAAATCAATTACAAGGTTTTTGAAGTGGAGAGATGGCTCAGCAGTTATGAGCACTAGCTGCTCTTCCAGAGGATCAGGGTTTATTGCCCAGCACCTACATGGTAACTCACAACTGTTCTTAACTTCATTTCCAGAGGATCTGACACTCTTTCTGGCTTCTAGAGGTACCAGGCATTTCCATAGTGCACATGCAGGAATTGAAAATTAAATTCTACAACTTTTGATAAAGATACAAAATATGTACTAAAATACCTTAGCTAATATTTTTTCTTTTTTAATGTGGTGTGTGTGTGTGTGTGTGTGTGTGTGTGTGTGTGTATACATGTGTGTACACCAGTGTTGAAGGTCAGGGATATCTTGGGGGAGGTTATTCTTTTCATCTATCATGTGGGTGCTAAGGATTGAACTCTGGTAATCAGGTATGGTGGCAAGAGTCTTTACCAGCTGAGCCATCTCTCCAACCTTAGAATTATTTTTTTTATGTGAATACAAATTATACTTCCTTGTGCTTAGATTTTCTTTTTCCAAGTCTTATGACATTTTTGTGGGTTGAGAGTGACATTCTAGGCAAAGTTTTAATACTAATTTGTTTTAACCTTGGACAAACTATTTATCCTCCTAGGCTATAAATTATAAAGAGAGATTAGTAGTTCTTAGCCACAATTGAATTATCTTTTTTTCAGTACACATTAGAATTCTCTTGGAAAAACATAAAAATGTTTGGATCTTGGCCTGACTCTAATGAGTTAAAAGTAGTTCTGTGCTAAGAACCTCTGATGTAAGCAAATAGTAGTGCTGTCAATACCTGTGGTTTTTCTTGACAGCTGTTCATTTTCAGTGTCCAGTTTTGTCAGCTAGGCTATAATGAAGTTTTTGAAAGTCATACAATGTCTTCATGGTATATACTTGCCCTCGGTGACTATTAGGTAATAACCTACATATTTTACCCTTTTTTTTGGTTTTGGAGTTTTGAGGTAGGGTTTCCCTGTATAGCCCTGGCCATCCTGGTACTTGCTTTGTAGATCATGCTGGCCTTGAGATCAGAGAATCTCCTTCTGCCTCCCAAGTGCCGAGTGCTGGGGTTAAAGGTATGAGCTATCACTGCCTGGCCATCTTTTGGCCTTTTAAAGCCTTACTAGCTGCACTGATCTAATCTAGTGTCTACTACTGCGCTGTATCTCCAGTCATTAGCAATACTGATTTTCATTTTTGGAACCTTTTTTTTTCATACAAACTAGATTACTTCAAAGTGCATTTTCTTGGTTTTTTTATTGGATATTTTATTTACATTTCAGACATTATCCCCTTACCCATTCCCCCCACCAAGAACCCCCTTTCCCATCCCCCCTCCTCCTGCTTCTATGAGGATGTGCCCCCACCCACTCCCACCTCCCCACTCTTGAATTCCCCCACACTCGGCGTCCAACCTTCATGGGACCAAGGATCTCCTCTCCCAGCTATGCCCGACAATGCCATCCTCCCCTACATATATAGCTGGGGCCATGGGTCCCTCCCTATGTGTTCCCAGGCTGCTGGTTTAGACCCCGGGAGCTCTGGTTCGTTGATATTGTTGTTCTTCTCATGGGGCCACAAACCCTTTCAGCACCTTCAGCTCCTTCTCTCTAACCCCTCTATTGGGAACCCCTTGATCAGTTCAATGGTTAGCTGTGAGCATCCACCTCTGAATATGTCAAGCTCTGGCAGACCTCTAAGGAGACAGCTATATCAGGCTCCTGTCAGCATGTACTTCCTGACACCCACAACAGCGTCTACACATGGGATGGATACCCAGGTGGAATGGTCTGCAGATGGCCCCTCCTTTAGTTTCTGTCCCACACTTTGTCTCCATATTTGCTCCCTTGTGTATTTTGTTACTCCTTTTAAGAAGGCATATTGGAATCCTAATCAGATATTCCAGTTCTTCCACATTGTGCAATATGTTAATAACTTCATATTTTGAGAATTAAAAAGGTTTATTTATGTGAAATATTCATACAGTGCCTGATAAAAGGATAAGTGGGCTTGGAGAGATGGCTCTCTGAGTAAGGGCTCTTAACTGCTCTTCCAGTGGATGTGAAGTTGGTTCCTAGCACCCATATCTGGCTCACAACTACCCGTAGTCTGACCTCAGGGGGGTAGCATCGTCTTCCGGCCTCTGCAGGTACCTATAGCCCTCTCACTCTCTGTCTCTCTTTCTCTCTGTCTCCCTGTCTCTGTGTGTGTGTGTATTGTGTGTGTCTGTCTCATATACACATGAATAAAACAAAAGTAAGCTTTAAAAATAAAGAATAAACATAATAAATGCTGGCTGCTGTTTCTGGGTCTTGGAACAGAGTAGACACTTCATAAATGCTCAGACCCCCTCCTATTAAATCTAGCTTGGCTCCACCTTTAGGAAACATCTTAAGTACTCTTTTTACTACTTGATAGCATAACTGGACATCTACTTATTGTTCATACAGAAGTGTGTTCTGCAGTAGTTACTTAAAGATCTGTTTAATTATGAGCATTAGTATGTCAGTGTATAAGACTTAAAAAATGTTTCATAAACTGAGATAGTCTATAAACCAGAACTCAAAAATATAAGAAATGCATTGACATAGTTATCTTCTTGTGAATTGAATAATTGTTAGAAACTTTAATTTGAGTGATTAAAATTTTATTAAAATTTTTTATTAAAATTTTTAAATTTATTTATGTGTATGAATATTTTGCATGTAATTATGTATGTGTACCTACCGTGTGTGTGCCTTGTGCTGAGGAAGTCAGAAGAGGAATTTGGATCCCTGGAATTGGAGTTCACAAATGGTTGTGAACCAAGGTGTGGGTGCTGGGAATTGAACCAGGGTCCTCTGCAAGAGCAGCAAGTGCTCTTAACTATTCTCTCTCCAATCTAGAATCATGGAAATCCATAATCATGGAAAATTTAGTAAAGAATTTTGAAGGATGTGATGATTTGAACCTCTTAGATCATGATTTTCCCAAGATTTATGATTTATATTTACCTATAACACAATAATATCCTTAATTAAATCAGATGGGCTATGGGTCACTTGGGCCAAAAGACAGGTCCTCTTCCCTTCCCATCTCTTAAGTCTCTTCCCCTTCCCTTCCTTTCCTTCCCTTCCTTTCCTCTCCCTTCCTCCCTCCTTCCTTCTCCCTTCTTCCCTCCCCTCCCTTTCTCTCCCCCCACCCCCACTCTCTCTCTCTGTAGTGTGCATCCAAATTGGAGACGGGTTGGGGGTGATGCTTTGCAGTGCTTAGTATGTATTACGTAGCCAGTTTACCAAGATGGCGTTCAGGCTAATCTGGCTAGCCATCTAGCCTCTAGGATCTGCCTGTCTCTACCCACCCTTTCCCCCAGTGCTGGGGCTACAGGCATTCGGCTTTTGTTTAGTTGCTAGGATCTGAACTCGGGTCCTCCAGCTTGCACTTGACCTGCTGAGTCATTTCTCACCTTTTTTTGTTATCGTTTTTAGGTTTAGGCTTAGCTAAGTAGAGTGATGTTTTTTAGTTTTTTAAAAATCTGTACTTTCTGGATGACTACTCAAAAGTAAAGGATTAATTATAATTTTGATAGCATGAGATACTTTCAGATATATTGACAATTTCTGTTCTAAAACAGTATAAATCAATCTCTTCCAAGTTTTCTGTCCCCCAAATGAATTGTTTTTATAGATAGATTTCTGGTGAGTTAGTAATTTCCTACCGTGGTAGTATTGTATAAAAACCATAGCTGAGTTACAGTCACAGTTCCTTGCATGTATCTTACCAGGTAACTTAATCAGATCACAGTTTAGTTTTTCTTGTACTTTTTTTCCTGAGAATTCGTCATATAGGTATCTTTCTTTTTAGTAAGTAAATATGTCAAGTAGGTTGATTTTAGAGAAAGTGGAATGGAACATCCGTGTATTCCTTAGTTTGTGTTAATTTTTTAAAGTATTCATTGTATTCAAAATACACCTGTAAGTTCCCCACAAATACCACACCCATGTAGTGAACATAGAACTTTTTAGGGCAGGTTGTAACTATTATCTTCAGTTTAGTAGATAAAGATGCCAAGATAGGAACGATAAAGTCATCTGCTCATGGTTACACAGCTATTATGTGGCATAGTCAGGACATAGGCACCCTGCTTTTAAACTCATGTTCTTGGGCTTTAGGGATGTAATGGTACAGTTTGTTCTTAACATACTTGAGTTCCTGAGTTCAGTCCTCAGCACCTAAACCCCAAAATAAAACACAAAGCTATATTCTTTCTGTAAGTAAAACAAATATAGTATGTTAGACTTAGGGTGAGTGATTGAGAGGGGGAATCACAGTTGGTAAGGAAGTTATACTAAATGTTCCAGATACCGTGACATAGACTGTTACT
Source organism: Mastomys natalensis (assembly GCA_021653895.1). Lineage (NCBI taxonomy): Eukaryota > Metazoa > Chordata > Mammalia > Rodentia > Muridae > Mastomys > Mastomys natalensis. Next base: position 16,799 of record JAJTUV010001957.1, read on the forward strand.
GATGATAGTCTCCATAGTAGACTCCTAGGTAATTATTATATCTTTTATTATAGCCATTCCTAATAACAGCATACATTTTTGAGCACTTATGTCTCAGTCATTTTGCTAAATGCTTTACATGGATTACCTAAGCTCTTCAAACCCTCATAATGACATGGTGAGGTAAGTAATCTCCCTTCCACATCTTACAGAAAAAGAAACTGAGACTAAGAAATTTTATATATAAAATATAGCCCCAGAGCTAGTGAGTGAGAGATTAGAAGCCTAGCTGCTTTTAGCAGAATCTGTCATTGACTCAGGGATGTTCTTTACATATGGCCCACTGAGCAGCATGCAAAGAGGTAATCCAATTGTAAAAGAAGTTATATACAATTTTATTTTTTCCATTGAAATGGAATTCCTTCTTTTATTTATAAAATAAGAAGGCATATTTCTTTTGTGATCTTGGAAAATGGGTATTGTTTTTATTGATAGTTAAACTGATAATACTGTTGATAATACTGTTGAAGTGGATACCCAGATTTTTAAATAAGTAGAATATAAAAGATACATATCATGAAAAGACAATGTATTGAATCACTTTAGGATTCTGAACTGTCTTAGCTTGGTTTATATAAGGACATGCTAATCTGTAGCTATTTTTTATGGGCACTATCTTAGTTGTATGAGTCTTGGTTGCTAGTTTATGTTGTACATGATATCTCGAAAAAAAAGACAAATTAGAAAACTAGTCTATAAGAAACTATTTAAAAAATACAGTCTGAGGGAAAGTCAGAATATGCTAATATTATATAGAAATGGATTTGCATAGTAGCCTTGTCAGACTCATTAAATGTTAAGTTCTAAATTTAAAAAATTGTTTGATTGAATTATACTGAGAATTGATACTGTGTTCCTATTTTCATTTATAAAAATAGGAATGATTTTATTGGCTTAGGAACTTTGAAAAATAGTTTCAATTTGAGCTAAAGTACAAAGTTCATCCTGTAACAATTAATTATTTTTATTCTTGGCTACCGTTTCTTTTTAAGGTATGTAAAATTTCACTGCTGGTTTTGCACCTGTTTTTATAGCTGCATGTAGTCTTTAGTTTTTCTCCTCTCTAGTATTATTTTTAAGTTGGTTTAGCAAGACCACCAAGATACTGACCTGGTTATACACTTACACAGTAGTATTTAAATCTATATGCATAGTATAAACTATATAAATCTATTGTCTAATAGAGCTCGCTACTTAAGTACCTTATAAATTGTAGCACCATACAGTTTTCATCTTGTATTGTTACTCGTAGTCTGCAGTGCATAAGTTTTCTACTGAAAAAGTATGTCATAATTTGACAATCATTGTTTACACGTAATCTTCTCTCTTTTTATTACAATGCTTCCCCAGCAAGGACAAGTTTGGAAGGTTTGCAAAGCTTTTCACCTTCCCTCTGCCCGCTTGCCCGCTTTCAGATCAGTCTCATGTTTCATAATTTCTCTTTCTGTAATCCACAACATAGCCATAGTAAACCAGAAGGTCAGGTTAAGTACTGTATCTCCTCTCACACCGAAGACATCACTGTACAAGCATATGCTTTAAAAATAGAATAAGAATTTAAATAGGAGTGATACGATTTTCAGTATTTCCCTAAGAAAAAGCATCTCACTTGCACAAGCAGTTGTCCCGTAACTGTGCTGTCAGTAGTTCCTGTTAAAGCTTTCCAGTAACATTTGTAGAGTGCTTCCCAGTTCACTGCAGAGGAGGCTGCTGAGGTGGTCATTCTGCAGTGCTCGTGAGCTCGAGACAGATGTAGGTGCCTTGCCTGAGGTGCTGCTGGTCTGAGGGAACAGTGTTGGAGCTCATGCTCAGAGGAACAGGCAGCACACTGGAGGGTAGAACAGCCTCAGTTTTAGCAGCTTCCAGTTCTTGTATTAAAATTGAGTGTTGAAAGCGAACGAGGAAAACATTTTGGAAAAGACATTCAAACATAAGCCTTCATTTGATAACACTTAGAAACATTTTAGGACTCTATTTAATATTTAATTTTGTAATACTTTATCAGCTTCAGATGAATACAATCCTACCTCAAACCAAAAAGGTTTTCATTTTCTTTTCCTTTTTTTTAGGTTTGAGCTTTTTCCTTCACTGCTGTTCTGCGCTAACTGCTTTAAAACTTTCCATGCGTTTTTTTCAGTAGAAGAGCATCTCTGTACTGTCTCCCATCGCATCTCTCAGCTGTGACAACCCCTGCACTTTGCCTGTTCATTTATCACCTGCTCACCAAAACCAAGAATCCTTTCTAATTTCTGATTTCAGATTTGCTTCCTTGATTTTAGGAAGATACATTTTACTTTTTTTCATTACTGTTGTTTTTTTAGGCATGTGGAGACCCCAAGGCTAAACCATCCTACCTTATTGACAAAAACCTGGAATCTGCTGTGAAATTCATAGTCAGAAAATTTCCTGCTGTAGAAACACGCAACAACAATGTAAGTTGTCTCAACTTTCTACTTGACATTTCTCATCTATGAGAACAGCAATGCTCAGTGGAATGTTTTGTCTCCCATTAATCTAATGCTATGTGCAACATTTGATGCACAGCTTTTAGACCTTGCTTAAATGCTTTTAAAGACAGCATTCATTTCTCTGAAACTGGAAAAATTCTAGCTACATTTTATGTGGAAAACGTTGAATCTTAGTTTCTTGTACTATTTTCTTGGATGAATAGGTAATGGGTAGATAAACAGCACTCCAATGTGTGTGACTATTTGGGGCATCTTTTTATCTTTACATCATTAACCTAGTTTTCTTTTGAAGTTGGCAGTGCTTCATGGATCTTTTATTGCTTTAGTAATCAGCTTTTAAAATGTGTTTGCTTACCCACCATTTTCATAGTTCCCAAGAGCACTTCTGGAAGGAAGGACGTTCTGGGCTTTATTCCCTTTCTTGTTCCTATGTGGAAGCTCTCTCTCACAATTTGGTCATATTTAGTCTTCCTGGTGTGTTTATTTTTGGGAAGTTTTTGTAGAGTAATCTTATGAATGAGCAATTTTAGAAAGAGTTGTTTTACTAATAATGTATTTTTAAAAATTTTATTGGAATCTTTTCACAGGTCATTATTTTGTCCCATATGTCAACTCTTGCTGTCTTTTTGTTTTATGTAAAAATTGAACAATTTACCCCTATGACTTCTCTAATCTTAATCTTTTTAAAAAATAAATTGTCATGGTTTTGTCCTGAAATGATATATGATCATTAAAGATTTTTATTGCCCTTATTGATAGTACTTACTTAAAAAAAAATTTAATTTAGATAGAAATGTTAGTTAGAATTAGTAAAAATAAGTCAGATGCTTTTTCATGAGTCTTGGTTTGGGTTTCTTAAGCTTTTTAAAATATTAAGTCTTTTTTTTTTTTTTTTTTTTTTTGATGCTTGGATTGGTAAAAATCTTGGTTTTATAAAAGATTTTATTAGTACTATATAATTGATTATATAAAAGAATTACCAAGAGGTCTTACTAGGAAAAAAATGATTGAAAGCATACACTTTTAGAAAGATAATAATTAAAAAAAAAGAGCATGATATTTCATTGAATAATTTCCATACAACCAAAAATTAAAATATTAAAGTGAATAGGAAACATGTATTCATTAAAAAAAGAAAAGAAAAAGAAAAAACCCGGTGTGGGTGGAACACTCCTTTAATTCCAGCACCTGGGAGGCAGAGGCAAGCAGCTCTCTGTAAGTTTGAGGCCAGCCTGGACTACAGAGTGATCTCCAAGACAGTCAGGGCTAGAGAAAGCCTCTCTTGAAAACCAATAACAACAACAAATAAACATGTATTCATGTGCAGTTTGTGGTAAGATATTTACATACTCTTTCAGGTGTGGTGATACACTCTTTTGGGCCGAGGCAGGTAGCTCTTGGTGACAGACCAGTCTACATTGGGAGTTTCAAATCCCCAGGGCTGTACAATGAGACTGTCTCACAGAAGTGAAAAAGTTACATAGCTATAGAAAAGACAAATGAGTTACTGATAATCAGTAATCTGCTGTCTCTTCTGAGAGACTACATACTCACTGAAATGAGTTTTAATGAAAACAGTAATCTGCTGTCTCTTCTGAGAGATTACATACTCACCCAGAATGAGTTTTAATGAAAGCTGTCACTTAGTTCTGTATATACTTGTTCTTATAAAGTGTCCAACATGAAAATCTCTTAATTTAGTTTATGTTAATTTTTGTATGGCACATTTACTGGATGTGAGAATTTAGACAGTTATTAGGAGCTGATAGGTACATATTAACTGTTTAGCAATAGTAAACATTTTAAAGAGCCAGTTAATAGATTAATAGTTTTTATTGTTCTTAATATGCTTGACAAGCTGCTTGTAATAATAGTGCCCTGCTAATCTTTGTTCTTTTATAGTTTTACTTCTCTTTTCAAAATTAAAAGCACAAAATTGAAATTTTTGATACTTTGTTGAGATATAATTCACATGCCATACAATTTATCTCTTTGAAGTGTATGATTTAGAGTTTTTGGTATCTCCACAACATTATTCTGTGCCATACTGTTGACCTCCATGAAGTTAAAATGTTCATTGGTTTTTAGTGTATTCACAACTCATCAGTTTTAGAGCAGTTAATCACCCAGAAGAAATTCTGCTTCCTGAGCATTCAGAATCCCTCTTTCCCTGCCAGCTTCCCAGTCCTAGGCAAGCACTAAGCACTGGCCTAATGTCTATGCCTAGTCTAAAGGCTAGCCTAATGCTATTATGAAAATATAACTGTGACTTGTATTATTTTGTGACTGGCTTCTCTGCCATTTATAACAATGCTTTTCAAGTTTATCCAAATACTGGTAGATTTCACACTTCATTTCTTTTTTTTAGTTACAATTATCCCATTGTGAATATAAAATACTTTATGAATTCAATCATGAGTTGATAGATGTTTGTGTTGTTTTTACTTTGCTCAGTCATGAATAATAGTACTGTGAACATATATAGTTTTTAATGTATACATTTGTGGTATATGTGGTTATTTTTGGTGTTGTTGAACCTATACAATTGATAACATGTTAACTGTTATGACTATATGTGGAATTTACTTCAGGGTCTGTTTGTCATACTGTTTTACAATTATTCTGCAGATTATATTCTGAGGTATTCTTTTTTGGTTGGTTGTTTGGGTTTTCAAGACAGAGCTTCTCTGTGTAACAGCCCTGGCTGTCCTGGAATTTACTTTGTATAACAGGCTGATCTTGAACTCACAGAGATCCTACCTCTGCCTCCTTTCAAGTGCAGGAATTAAAGACATGTGCCACAACTGTGTTTGTTTTTAAAATATATACCATTGTACTATGGTATATTGACTATTTGAGAAGTCTTATCTCAGCCTTTCTTTGTCTTATCTCAGCCTTCGTCTGAGTCTGTTAAAATGTTGATGATAGATTCCTAGCTACTTTTAGATTAGGAAATAAAAACTTAAGCCTTATAGTTATTTTCAATTCCATAAAATTATTTAATGAAGGCTAGGTGTGATATTGCACACCTTTTATTGCGGTACATACGAGGCAGAGGCAGGTGGATATCTGAGTTTGAAGTCAGCCAGGTCTATGAAGTGCTTTTCAGGCCAGCTAGGGCTATATAGTTCTGCACTGTCTCAAACAAAAACAACACAAATTAGTTAATGGAAACTTTAAAGGTTTGAGTGACAAACAATGTCTGGGATTGCTAGGAAGTGGGATGTCCTTCTTCTGCCACAGAACTTTCTTACGCTTGCCCCAGGATTGGCACTAGTTTCAGTTTGCTTCATGCCTTACAAATAGTACTTGTCTTTCATTTAGGAAAAAGAACTCTGAACATTGTCCAGATGTGTACTTAAAAATTCTTGGCCTGGCAGTGGTGGCGCACACCTTTAGTCCCAGCACTTGGGAGGCAGAGGCAGGCGGATTTCTGAGTTCGAGGCCAGCCTGGTCTACAGAGTGAGTTCCAGGACAGCCAGGGCTACACAGAGAAACCCTGTCTCGGAAAAAAAACAAAAAAAAAAAACAAACAAAATTCTTACTATTTTTTCAAATAATTTTAACTTAAAATTTTCTTCTATTTTTCCCCCTTTAATTAACATCTAAAATCCAGTTTGTCATTTAAAAAAAGAAAACTATTACCTTGTAATTCCTGTATCTAGGAGGTGGAGGCAGGGAGATCAGGAGTTCAAGTCCCTCCTCGGTTACAGCAAGTTCCAAGTCAAAATACAAACCAGCCAGTGTAAAAATGCTCTGTCCTTACAGAATTTCCCTATCGTGTGTTTGAGTGTAATGTCTTGATTTTAATTTCCCAAGAAATTGGAAAATATTAATCACTGCCATATATATATATATATAATCTATCTGTCTTAGGGTCTCTAATGTGTTGTTGGTGAGTAGAGAGCAGCAAAGGTGATGGAGGGATTCTGTACCAGAACACAGGCCGTTGTCACAAGACTTTGAAGATCATGTAGTATTCAACCAAAACTATTTGAAGTTATGGATATTACTTGTCCTTAGGGAGCATAATATTACAAGAGGCTATACAACAATTGTTTTCTGTTTAAGTAGTTTACAGCCACTCAAGGAGAGATAAAACCAGCAATAAAGTAGACTCAGTTGTATAACATCACTGTTTAGAAAATACCATCTTTGTTCTTGGTGCCTGACAACAGAGAATATCAAATATGCAGTGAAAGAACAAGCCTGTTTGGTACATGTTAACTGACTTTCACTTATATTAAATGCTTCCTTAGACTTATATAAGGACCCCAAATCTTTTAAAGCTAAAAATCCCTGTGCTTTTTAAAATAAAGCTAATTCAACTCTCATTAAGGATACTGTATGATTCCTGAAAGTAACCTTAAAAGAGTAAAATTCCCAGTTTTAAAAACATGTGTCTAGCCGGGCAGTGAAGGTGCACGCCTTTAATCCCAGCACTTGGGAGGCAGAGGCAGGTGGATTTCTGAGTTCAAGGCCAGCCTACTCTACAGAGTGAGTTCCAGGACAGCCAGGGCTACACAGAGAAACCCTGTCTCGAAACCGCCCCCCACCCCCAAATGTGTCTAGGGCAGGAGAGGTGGATTATTATTCAGAGCACAGGTGCTCTTCCAAAGGGCCTGGATTTAATTCCTAGCAACCACATGGCAGCTCACAACTGTAACTCCAGTTCCAGAGGATCTGAAACCCTCACACAGACATACATGCATGCAAAACACCAACATACAGGCACATGAAATGCAAATAAGTAAAAAGAGAGGTTAAAAACCTTGTGTCTAATGTGCATGGTAGCAGTACTGGGATAGCTGTAGGAGTTCCCTTGATATGCCTGCTGTAGGAAGGAATTAGAAGGAAAACATGAAGTTCCTTTTTAGCCAGTCTCTAGGGGCTTTCCTAGTTTGCCATGGCGTCTGTTATGAGAGTAGTCTAGTGGTTAGAGGGTGGACTTCAGCGTCAGAATTGTAGGTCAGTACTAGTTCAGAGATTTTAGGCAAATCATTTGGCAACTGAAGGCATCATTTTTCTTATGTCTAAAGTGAAAATAATCCCTGTCTGAAGGAGCAGTTTAATATGCTTTAAAGCATTTAACACAGTCTGGCAAATGACTTTAAAAGGAGTGGCCATTTTTATATGACATCTAACTCCCTGCTTTATGTAGTAAATTTCTAAATGCACTCCCCCATCCCATGCGTGCTTTGATGAAACAACATGCTGCTGTCTGTTACTTGAATTTCTGCTAGCTTTTGAACAGTTCCAGGCTGAATGCAGACCAACACTGAGCACTGTTCTTTTCTTTCTTCCTGTTGTGTTCCCTGCCTTGAGCCATTATCTTGTAACTTGGTTGCTTAAACTAGAATCTTTATAGTCGCCTTTGACTTTTATAAAACATCAAGCCGGTTATTTGGGCTTGTCTTCAACACTATACAATTTCATGAACTTTCCATTCAGGTATAGTTTTCTGTTGAGACAAGTTCCATCTATCATAAACCAAACATTGATTTTCATGTTTCCTAGTTTTCTCCACTTGCTATTTCTTCCAATCTCCAATATGGGTAGTAAACTGAACCAATATTTGTGCTACCTCGAACATCTGTCTCTGTGGACATCTGTCTCTACTCGTTGAATCTCTGATGCCTAGGAGATAAGAGCCAACAATAAAACTTTGGTTTAAAAGGAATGAGTATGGTATACAATATTATACATTTTGTGACATTGTACTTCAGTATGAGTGTATTTATTCCCTAATGGGAACTTGATGGAATGTTTTTTTTTTCAATTGAACTTGAATTCTAAGAAACTAAAAGAATTTCAGTATAGTGAAAAATAACTCAGGCAACAGTATTATCTTTAAATGACAGCAAGAAAGAAGACCTGATGGTTTTAAACAATCAATATTTACTGAGGTAAGGAATCGAAAGAAGTATGGGTGCAGGGGAGGTCGTATACAACAACTTCATGTGTTAGACTTGAGAGGCCCGTTAGAAATGCACTGAGCAACAAATTGTAGTACTCAGGCCACAAACCTAGAACTCAGGCTAGGGGTAAGCTGAGAACCAAAGAGACTTAGAAAGTGCATCAGTCATTGAGGGAAGCAGGAGAAGCGGCTCAACAGTAGAACCTGAAGTCACGCCTAACTCAGTTACTGTCGGTGAGCGGGAACTTAGATTATGCTGTTGTTGTATCAGTAACAAGCATGAGGGCGTCTTACATATGTGAATGTTCGTCCCTCAGTACAATTGATGCCTCATTTAAAGGCTTTGTTCATAGTTTTTTTTGTTCAGCTTCTCCCATGATGTCTGATACTTTATTTGCAGCATTAGTTCACAAATAATGAGTGATACATTATTTACTGATCATATTTCATTCACTTGGCTGTCTGAATCACTCCTGAAAACTCAGAAAGAATTAAAAAAACCCTCTCAAACAAAATAAAAAATAAGAATGTCTTTGTGAAGACATGTTTGTAGCAGCCTTCATTATTCATAATTTCTAACTAGAAGCTGTTCAGATGCTCATCAACTAACTAGTTAATAAATAAACAAATTAGTTAATACCTCCTCCCAAATTGAATATCTGGATGCTCAAAGGAAAACACTATTGATACATATTTATGCTACAACTAAACATTAAGTATGTTAAGTGAAAGAATCAGATAAACCAAGCTCTGTATACTATTCAATTGTATGCTATAGGGAGCGCCTAGAAAAGGAGGGGTTTATCCAGACAGGAAGCAGATTACTGTTTGCACAGGGCTGAGAGTCAAATTTGGATTAATTGCCAGGAAGCACAGTGTCCTCAGAGCTTTGGATGCTGAAACTCTGAGAAGTGAGAGATAGCCTTTGTTCTTGTGGAATTTAATTCAAATGGATAATGTAGGTGACAAAGTATGTACTTTCTTCTTGGGATTAAGTAGAAGAACAAAATAGGAAGTAAGGTAAGGATTAAAGAACACTAGGAGAGAAGATTACCTTAGCAAAGTTTTCCTCAGCAGTGTAGCCTTTGCTGAAGAGAAGTGAGCAAAGAATCTCACAGACGTGACTGAGACGATGCAAGAACTCAGATCGGTGACATGCAGCAAGGCCAGGTAATAGCTGTTGCTAGTAATAAGATTTGAGAAAGAAAATAAGAGGTGCTTGAGGAGAAGATGGGGTTGGGGGAAAGGGTTATGGGAGGGGTGACTGGGATGGGGGCAGTGAATGGGATGTAAAGTGAATAAGTTAAAAAAAATAAATCAATCAAATGTAACCTTTAAAAACATAAAAAAAGATTATATTTTAATCATGCCAGCAGATTACTAGAATTTCAAATCTTATTTTGAAATAACATACTTATGTAAAATTTTTAACATAAAGTTCTCAACACGATTCTTCCCACTGCTTTAACATATTATATAATCTTCATTAGAATTGCTTTTTTTCAAGGTAGAATGGTGTGTACCTTCAGGAGCACACTATACTGATGCTCTGTGAAGACACTTGAGGAGCTCAAGTCTAAAGACCAGTTAGGATCCACTGTAATAGTCCAGTCCAGTGAGAGCTTTGACAGTTAAAAAGAATCTCAGCACTTTCTAAATGTATATGAAGTGGACTCTTACTGAGATACTGAACAGAGTTTTCCTGAGACTAGACTTCTCTTGGTTTTTTTTTTTTGGGGGGGGGGGTGTCATGTTTTGAGACAGGGTGCTAAACCTAGGTGAGGTTAGACTTCCTGGTTGCTGGAATTATAGACTGTGCCACCATAAAATAATAAAGAAGGTGATAACTATACTTTTTTTTAAGGATTAAGTAACATTTAATTGTAATAAGAAATTGGTATGTCTGCAGTTCAGAAGTGCTGAACACAATAGTATACAGTTGATGCTATCTTTTTTCTTTCTTTTCCTGTCACTCTGTATCGCTCTTCCTCTCCTCCATTTCTTCTCTCTCTCCTTCCGACTTGACTACCTTTCTTCCTTCTTTCTTCCTTCAGTCTTTCTTGTGTTCATTCTTGTGTTAGGTTGAACTCAGTGACCAGCACATGTTAGGCAATTATTCTACCAACGAGCTATATCTATGTCCATTAAAGCTGCCTGTGAAATATGTACTTTGACATTACATGTTTAAATTGCTCTAATTCTCTGGCTCATCAAAGTAGGAAACTGAATTAAATGATAATATACAAGAAAAAAGTATAGGCATGGACAGGAACCTTCTGAAAGGAACAGTTTTTAAATGTTCCTTTAAATTAAAGAGCAGAGTGAAGAGACAAGCTACAAAATGGCAGATAATCTTTGGCAGCTATATTTCATATGGGGATTAATATAAAGAATTTCATTAAAAACCTATCAAAAATCTTACAATCAGTAATTGTATCAATTGTTGAGTTGGATTTTTAAAAACCTACTTTAATAATGGTTCTTAAGTGCTTCAACCGCCTTCTAGCCCATCACCCAGCGGTGGGTGGAAAAGAAAGTTTAATAGGAAATGGGGCGTATGGACCTGTTTAGAAATAGTTCTTTGGGGCTATTCCAATCTTTGTTGTCAGTAATCCAATCCTTCAGCAAAACTCCAACACCACTCACAAATCCACAAAGCACTTTGATCCAGAAGAAACGATGAGGCCTGCCAGTCGGCCTGAGTCTGAGAAGCGCAAAAAGCCACCGGAATATCACAAGACGTTCTCTACCAAGATCACAAAAAAGATCAGCAATGTGGTGCAAGGGGAACAGTGCCAGAGCCCCCTCCCACTGTCTGTAGAGTCATATCTACATTCTTTCTGAACATCACCCATCCCTCATGTCTTTCTTCAGCAAATCATTCTTTCATCTGTGTCTGCTTCAGCAAAACATAGGACATAACTGAGTTTCCAAAGAAGCCAGAAGCTTCCACTTCAGTTAATGAACTAAATAGTTCTCAAAAGAACCACAAATAATTAGTTTTTTAAGTGTTCAACATTTTTAGCCATCAAAGAAATGTAAACTAAAACTACTTTGAGATGCCATTTCATCTTAGAAGAGCTACTGGCATCAAAAAAACTACTTTGAGATTTGATCTTAACCGTGTCAGGATGGCTCTCCTTGAGAAAGAAAATGAATTGGTGAGTGCAATGGCCAGGGAATGTTCAGCATACTGCGATTCCAGAACTCCCCACTCTCATGCTCTCGCAAATAACACTGTATATGTGTGGAAAGAAAAAGCATAAAGAAAGGAAGGGAAGAAAGGGAAATAATGAGTTTTTAAATAGGAAACAAATGAAAAGAAATGCTGGCAAGGATGCAGAGAAAGCAAGCCCTGTAACTGTTGATGGGAATGTGAGCTGGCTCGGCCACTGTGGAATTCAGTGTAGAGGGTCCTCCGAATGCTCAAGTAGAATTGCCATAGGGCCAGCTCTACTACTCGGGCATATACGCGGTGAACACCATATCCTACTACAGTGACACCTGCACATCAATCTTTTTACTCTTGCATTGTTCACAGTAACAGAGAAGTGGAACCAACCTAGATGCCCATTCATAGTTGAATGAATGTAAAAATTTGGTACATTCACACAGTGGAATTTTAAGTAGCAATAAGGAAAAACAAAATCATGTTAAAAATTATGGAATGCTTCCGCCTTTGCATGTCATCCTTGTGCAGGGATCATGCTAATCTCTGTATCGTTCCATTTTAGCATATGTGCTGCTGAAGTGAATGTGATAACTATACTGAACCCTGTAGCCATGTTTCTTTTGTTAGCGATTAGTGAGTTAGCCCTGCTAAGTGTTGGTTCCTTCAGTAATTTGCCTTTCTTAGAACAAAACAAAAAGTAGGAAATGTTAAATTTCAATTCCATTTAATTTTGTCTTTCTAAAAAATCTTATTAATTGAAGCAAGCAAGAATAATCAACAAAATATTTCAGTTTAAAGACGCACAATTTCCATGACTTAAGGTATGCCTTATTTTCTTCAGTTTTTGCATATCCTATTTTAATGTTAAGAATAAAGGCTCCAGCCAGGCAGTGGTGGCGCACACCTTTAATCCCAGCACTTGGGAGGCAGAGGCAGGCGGATTTCTGAGTTCGAGGCAAGCCTGTCTACAGAGTGAGTTCCAGGACAGCCAGGGCTACACAGAGAAACCCTGTCTCGAAAAACAAACAAACAGAATACAGGCTCCAAGCCAGAAAATGTAAACAATTATGCAAATGTTTTGCTAAAATATTTTCATATATTATAGGATCATGCTTTAAAATTATTGAATATGTGGTTTTCAAAATAGTACCTCTCTAATGTTCTGCTGTATAACATTATCAGTAATTATTACCTATGTATATTTTAAATCATGTCTGAGTTTGAACCTGTCATTAATGATTTTCAGGTGTGTCATTCACTGTTCTTTCCTTTTTTCCTTGTAGTTAAAGCCTGAGAATTGCAATAGTTGACATCTCTCATGCATAGTTTTATGAAGCTTATTTTCACTAAAATATGGAACATAATTTTTAGTATTAGGTAGGAATTGTGTGATCCTTATAAAATGTTAGGAATAACATCAGACACACAGTGCATACTCAGCAAATATTTTTTACTGCAAGTACTATCAATGGTGTTAGGATTACTTACAAAATAATTTCATTTTGCTTATTTGGAGAAGTGGTCTGTAGCCTCCATGATTAGTCTCCTGACATGGATGCATAGTTTCTAGATGTTGGCCACTAGTCAGTGTTGTCGTGTGCCAGTTTATCCAATGCCTTGGGTAATTGTATAAATGTGTTCCCGTGTGATGATGGACATGCTAGACTTTGAGACGTTAAGTTACCCTTTTTGTATCACAGTTGGAGAGGGACTTTCTAAGAACATTTCTTCCCAAATAATGTCCTCTAGTAGTCTGTTTTATGATCCTTTATTTAATAATACATTTGGATTGGATACTTAACTTGTACTTCAGAGTTGTTAAGTACTAGATAGACTAACACCCTGAGTCTTCTACACTGTATTGTAGGCGATGACAGTGACAAGCTGGACTAGAAAACGCTGGCTGCCATCAGGAGGGAGTTAGTCAAGGATGGTTCCTGAAAATGGGGTTAGTATTTAAGCTGAGTGTTTAGAATACTGGGATTTGGATGTAAGTGGTGAGATTTTGATATCCCTGTAGGGAAACAAAGAAATCATGAGCTACACATAGAAAATGGCAGTTTGTTTGCTGTAGTCTACGGATGACCGTAGGGAGAGATTGAGTCTGGAAAAGTAAAGGGACCATATTGTAGAGAGCATTAAAAACTCACTTGGAACTTCCCATGTAGTCACTGTAGCTGATACAGTGCCTAGTAATAATATGTTTGGGGAAAGTTAAAGGAGAAATTTAGACTAAGGGGATTTTATTATTGACAAGGGAAATAGCAGGCAAGAATAGAATACATTTGAGAAGAAACTGAGATTTCTGATCTTGACTGGTACTAGTTATTTAACTTTACAACATTTGTCTTGGATTTTGTAAGTAGCACATCCTTTTATAAAGATCGTAGGTGTTTGTACGGGTGTGATGGTCATTAACTGTAAACTAGGATACTGAGGGCAGGGAAAACACTGTTCATGATTACCTTAGTGCCATTGAAATTCATTAGGATTAAGACATCACATAGTAACCATATTATTCTCTTCATACTGTTTTGGTTGGTTGGTTTTTGAGAATCTACATAGATTTCACTATCCTGGAACTCAATATATAGACCAGGCTGGCCTCGAACTCACAGAGATCCCTCTGCCTCTGAGTGCTGGGATTAAAGGCAGATGCCATCATCCTTTTTATATCTTTTGGGGTTGGGGCGGGGGGAACAGGGTTTTTCTGTATAATAGCCTTGTCTGTCTTGGAACTTGCTTTGTAGACCAGGCTAGCCTCAAACTCATGATCTGCCTATCTCTGCCTGCCAAGAGCTGGATTAAAGATGTGTACTTCCATGTGGCTTACATCTTATTTTCTGAGCCTACTTTTTCCTCTTGAATGTTGGAACTCAAATTTATAGAACTAAATGCCAGAAAAGAATCGTGATAATCAGTCAGAAGTGTTTAATAAAATTATTGAACAAGGTAAAGGTATAATCTGGGGACAAGGGATCATGTTTAAGTAGTTATTCACCTGATAATCCTGTAATAGTAGTGATTAATAATGCAGAGAAACATGGAATTGTTTTAAAACTGATATATTGTATAAAATAATTATTCTCAGAGGATCATCATCGAAGTTATGCATCCCTGCATGTGCATACTTAACTTCTCCCACATTTATGGGGAGAAATGAGATTGTAGTTCTTCTGCTTTCCAGACAGAATTCCTTCTTTAAGTCCCTTACTCGGAGGCATGCAGGGAGGTGTGCCAGACTGCTTGCTGTTTTCAGTTTGCTTTTCCTGAAGAATCTTCTCCTGATATTAGGCTCACATTTGTAAATGTTCTGACTTAACAAAACAGCTCATTATAGTCACATATAGGCAGGCACCTCTTTTCCAATGCTCACATGTAAGTATATATGACCTTATAAGGACCTCAAAATTGTGTGGACTCTGGCAGGATGTTGGGTACTTTAAAATGCTTTCTTGTATTTTCTAGTGTTTTCATATCCTGAGTGCTTCTCAGACCCTTCGTGTATATTTAGATCACCTGGGCTATGTTGTTTAAAAGGCCTTACTTAGGTCTTAACTCAGCTGGCCTGAGGTAGGCCAGAGAGTCCACCTTTCTACTGAGGTCCTAACTGATGTTCATTAGAAAATATGCAGACAATCCATGATCTGGATGGTTCCCTGGAATCCTGGGCACCCTGTTAAATAAGCATCAGAAAGGACTAGTCTTCCAGAAATGATGGTAATTGTCGATTTTAATAAGAAAAGGCAGTGTTTGTAAGTTCAATAATTTAACTGAACAGAATACCTTTTTTTCACATTTCCTTCACTCATGTCTAAATTCTAGTCTTGCTTTGTTTCATTTCTTTTTTGTTCTTGTGATTTTTTTCTTTTGTTTGATATATTATTGTGTTCTGTGGGTCTGATCAGGAAACCGTTACTGTATTTTATGTTTGTATCTACATTTTATTTTGCATGCGTAACGTGGCTTTGCCTGGATGTTCTTTTTGGTAAGTTCCAAATCTATCTAGCATATTGTTTTTTGTAGTGTAAGCTGTTTTTCATCTTCTTTTCTCCCACTTCTAGTGAACATAGTTATGATTTGTTTTTTTAAGCTTTTTAAAAGACTTCATTTGATGTATTTTCTCCTCTTAACATTTTTCAGTTTTCCGCTGTAGTGCAGTTTGGTACTAATCCGCCTTGGTCTGTTTTATGGCCTCCCACTATCAGCAGCTGATCACTTTAGCAGTTGCTCTCTCAAGTGATTGGGTTTGAAAAAAACCTTAATCATTTAGAAGTCTAAAACCTTGTGCTTCCATATAGCGATCATACAAATGATAGTGTGCAGTGGAGCTTACACTTCTGTTCTGTCTGAAAATAATCTCTCTCTCTTTTTTTTACAGCAACAGCTTGCACAACTACAGAAAGAGAAATCAGAGATTTTGAAAAATCTGGCACTATATTACTTTACATTTGTAGATGTTATGGAATTTAAGGTATGTATTTTATTATGTAAACTTTAAGATTACAAAAATTGATTTACAATTTGCTAATTGCATAAATTGCTTTGTTGATTATGTGGTAAAAGAAGAATTTCAGAACCAAAGTCTAAAGTATACTTTATCCATTTGTGTTCTCTGAATTAAAAGTTATTTATTCAGTGCTGAAGATGAATGCTTGCTAAGCATGCAGAATCCTGGCTTTGGTCCTCAGCATTTCCTGCGCTGAGTTAAGCTTTTCTTTTCAGGACCATGTCTGTGACTTGCTGAATACCATCGATGTTTGCCAAGTCTTCTTTGATATTGTGAGTATCATTTTTGGGGAAATTTCCTAATTCTCTCTTTCCAAAGAACTCAGGGAACCAATTGCTTTTCTTTAGAGAAAGAAAGTAGCAGTATAAAGTTTTAGCATTATTTGGCTTGCTGAATGACTTTTTTAAAAGTAAAACTATTAGCATATATTTTTGTGTATTTTAAATAGCTGTTGATTTTAGTTTTTTACCTTAATATACACCTAACAATAAACACTGGACAATATTTTCCTTCAAAGTCATACTCAATACAGTTTCCTTTGTATGACATTTTATAGATACAAGAAGTCAAGGTGAGAAATGTATCTATTTTCTTAATAGTAAATCTTTAGATACTACTTTTTGCTTTGGTGAGATGGGTACCAATGCTTTTTTTGGTTTTCTTCCTTTCGCCTGTTCCCAGCTTAAATACAGTAGCCGAAGTCCTTTTCCTCTTTTCTGTGATTCCCAAATTTTACAGATGTAGAAAAAGAAGTTAGAAACCCAGAATTGGGGATAAACAAAGTATACAGAGTTTTATGTGTTTCAGAGTTTGGAAGGAAGGAAATAAACTTGATTTTGTTTTTTAGACTGTGAACTTTGATTTAACAAAGAACTACTTAGACTTGACTGTAACCTATACAACATTAATGATACTGCTGTCCCGGATTGAAGAAAGGAAAGCAATCATTGGACTATACAATTATGCACATGAAATGACCCATGGAGCAAGGTAAGCAGACATCACACAGAATGCTTCTGAAGTTCTCAGAGCCTTACAACTCATTTGAATTTGATGTGTGTATTTTAAGTGACCGAGAATATCCACGCCTTGGTCAGATGATTGTGGACTATGAAAACCCTTTAAAAAAGATGATGGAAGAATTTGTACCCCATAGCAAGGTAAGAGCTCTTTTATTGTTGTTGTTTGATTTTGTTTGTTTGTTTGTTTGTTTGTTTCTGGGTTTTTGGAGATAGGTTCCTTTGTGTAGCCCTGGCTGTTCTGAATCTAGCTCTGTAAGCCAGGTTGGCCTCGAACCCACAGAGATCCATCTGCACTTGCCTCCTGAGTGCTAGGATTAAAGTCCTGTGCCACTACTGCCCAGCAAGAGCTTTCTTTGAGATGTGCAACAGTACACATGAGGGAATTAAAGGAATTTAATTTTAGGGTAAAAATTAGAATGCATTATGAAAAACTATGTTTATTTATCTTTTGAATTAGGTGTTTCAGATTCACAATCATGTAAAGACTCAGGAATATATGGATTATAGTTATTAAGTTGAATTATAGTTATTAAGTTGAGTGTAGTATTTAGTGGTAGTAAAGGGTGTAGGGCAGTATTGTCAGGTCTACCAGTATACTCTGAAATATTGTATAATTGACTTAAACAACTTATTGCCTCTCACTTTTCTTTTTGGCTAAAAATAGTCTTAAAGTAGCAGTTATTTTATGCGATTGTTATAAAAATTGAACCAGTCACTTCACCGAAAGAATTTAGATACAGGATATTGCATCAAGAATTTAGATACAAGCCAGGCATCGGTGGTGCACACCTTTAATCCTAGCACTTGGAAGGCAGAGGCAGGCAGATCTCGAGTTCAGGGCCGGCCTGGTCTATAGAGAGAGTTTTAGGATAACCAGGGCTACTCAGAGAAAAAGGAATTTACATATGAGGCTAGAGAGAGAGCTCAGCAGTTAAGAGCAGCAACTACTTATTCTGAGGACCAGGCTTGATTCCCAGCACCCACATGGCAGCTCACAATCACCTCTAACTCCAGTTGCAAGAGAAACAGTGACCTTTTCTGTCCTATTCAGGTACTGCACACATGTGATAGACATTGCAAAACCCATATACATGCAATACATTTCAAAAACATTTTTAAAATAGTTTATATACATAGTATTTCATCAAGACTTTAGAGTCATAGTGTTGAATCAATTTTAGATGTATTGTGTCTTATTCTCTTGATGAGAAAAAAAATGACAGGGATTTTTTTTAGAAGTTATATGAAATGTCCTTTTAAAAGGACACATTGAAAGAGATTTCTTAATAAATTTAATGGGAAGAAATCATTGTGGTAACTGTCCTGCAGCAGGACCTGTCATAGATATACGTGCTTCCAAAAAGCTTCAGGGATCTCATCCAATATCATCACAATAGGTAGAGAGTGAGGATGACCAAGTAGTAAGCCCCTTGGTGCCACAACCAGAACAAAGGCTCAGAGTCTTTGTTCCTTGGTCGCTGTTCTCTTTGTTAACTGAACCTTTGAGCAGTACCATGTTTATATGATGCTATAATTTTTCTTGATGTTTAGTTATTTTCAAGAATTTTCCCAATGTTTTCTCTCATGAAAATTCGAAGATACCTTTTCAATTTAATTTCTTTACATAGCTGTATTATGTATGTAGCTTGAACATTTCTAATCTGAAAACTGTGTACTTAAGATATCCAAAGTCTAAAGCATTTCCCTTTTGAGTACTGTCCTGACAGCACATGTGGGAAATTCCCCTGACCTCATGCTCAGGTCCCCCAAATTGTTATACCGAGCTGTGGGGAGCGTTTGCCACTTCTCTGAAGGGCAGGGGATGGGTTGGGGGTGGGGGAGTGTGCTTGCCAGGCAGAGTCAAGGCAGGTTAGGGCCCATTGGCAGATTTCTTGCTGTGCTGAGGCAGGGACTGATAAGAAGTGCACTTGAGGCTCAAGGCAAGGAGCTGAAGATTCTGTTGACCTTGGTGGAAGAAAAGGGATTTTTTTTTTTTTTTTTTTTTTGTGGGAACAAATGTCTTGTGTATATTTCAGGAAATTTGTTTCTGTTAGCTGTGGCTTTGCTTCCCACACACGGTATTGCAATATAAGAAGGCTATGAGAAATACACTTGGAGCTGGTGTGGTAATGACCAGCCGCCCTCCGGTATCTGTCTCTTGCACCTTCTTTCTGCCTTTCCTATAATCATCCTCACTCCCACCTCAGAGGACTGTTCAACTTTGTACTGGCCTGGAAGTCGAACAAAGCTCCTTTCGAGCTCTGTAGAAGATATACATGACATATAAATGTATTTTGTGTTTGAAAATGCATATGCACAAATTCCAAAATTAAAAACCGTTCTGATTTCAACATTCTACTTTAGGGATATTATATCTAACTCTACAAGTTTATGTAAATTTTTAAAATATCTTAGAGTTATTTATTTGAAAGAGTTTGAAACAAGCTAGTGGATGTCATGACTTTTGAAGTAATGACATGGCAGTGTCAGAGTTCATCCACACCCTCAGCATGTCGGACTTAGCTGATTTTGGTGACCTTTGTCTTACTACTTTTGTCTTCCCTATCCCTCTCTTGTGTCTATGGGCCTACTTCTGATTTTTCTCTAATTAGGTGTGCTCGTTTTTATTTGAGTACTTCACACTTTCTTTCCCTCTACTCCATTGAAGTCAGGCTACTTTAAAGTTCTTTAAAATCTTTTAAAAAGCCCACGGTCAGGATTAAGAAAAAAATGTGCCAGGAATGAATTGCCTGTTAACTTCAGGAGCTAGTGTGGTGGTCACACCTGGCAGTCGTTACCATTTAGGACTTTATTGCTAATTGCCTGGAAAAATGATTCCATTGAGTTAGATATTATTTCCTAATGTTGACTTCTTTACGTTCTACAATAGTGCCCACTTTTACAGTTAGTAGAAAGGCTATCACACTGCACAGCCTGCAGGCAGCCCAAGAGACTGGAGATCACTTCCAGGTGACTCAGTTGATCTAAACCCCTTGTTTAAGGAGCATCACTGAAAGATGCAATATTCTAATCTCAGAAGAAATTTTACAACTCCTGGCTTTGTTTCCCAGCACTTGCATAGTGGCTCTCAACCTCTGTAACTCCAGATCTGATGACAACCTCTTTTGGCCTCAGCAGGCATCAGGCATGCAAGTGGTATACATACACACAGATAGGAAAAACACATTTATAAAATAAATACTGATTTAAAACATAAGAGTTTAGCATATAATGTTAAAGGCATTCTTTGGAGAAATGAAATACTGTAAGATATCTTAAAGCCTAGGGCTTGGGGATACAGTTCAGTTTATAAAGTGCCTGCCTATTGAGCATAAATTTACGTACATACCTGTTGTTCTAGTCTTCAGGATGTGGAGTCAAGAGGATCAGAAGTTTGTCATTTTCAGCTACATAGTGAGTTTGAGGCCATCTTGGTAAATGTGAGACCCTGTATACATCATCGAACTACAAAGAAACCCGTCTCTTATGAAGTGGAAGAGTAGGACTAGCCTCCCAGATTGTTCTCTGACTTCTGCAGGCATGTGCCTATACACACACAGATGAATTCTGGCACGTACAGAGCTGTCAGCAAAAGAAAGGAAGGAAGGAAGACAGACAGGTTAAGGCATGCGATCAGAGTCCTTTTAGCAAGAATCATTAGAAATTTAAAAAGCATAAGAGTTCAGCGCTCTTTCTGAAATAAATAATAAACAAGGATTCCCGAAGTTGCTACATATTTTAACCTTTCAGGAAATAACATGTCAGGTTGGAGAGATGGCTCAGTGGTTAGGAACACTGCTTGCTCTTCCAGAGGACCCAGGTTTAATCCCCAGCATTCATGCATATGGCAGCTAAAACCTGTAAGTCCAGTCCCAGGTGATCTTGCACCCATCTTACAGATCTTCTCAACTTTATAAGTATCAGGCACACACATACAGGTATGTGCAATCAAAACACCCATACAGTAAAGAAATAGATCTGATTTTTAAAGACAGTAACAGGATTTCCTGAGTGTAGCTCTTGCCCAGGAATATCAACTGTAACTTCTATAGAATTTAAAACTAAAGAAACAAATTGAGAGGAGACTTGTGGCCCATTATAGGGAGCGTGGTTGGAATCAGTTAGACATGCACAGACCTTCAGGCTGAAGTTTCAGCAGAAGAGGAGCACACCATTCTTCAACTTATTTTCTGTTTTATCAGTCTCTTTCAGATGCGCTAATTTCTCTTCAGATGGTGTATCCTAGACGGAATCTTTCAGCGGACCAGTGGAGGAACGCCCAGTTGTTGAGTCTCATCAGTGCGCCCAGTACAATGCTTAATCCTGCACAGTCTGACACTGTATGGTTCCATTTTACCTTTTAGATATATATTCACTTATCATTTAAACAGTATTATTCCAGTTTTCTTCTAGTTAACATTAGCCTGTTAGGTTCATTATAAAATGTGCATAAAAATCATGCAGAGTTTAAAATGTTTTCTCAGCTCTCAAAAATTGGAGGTTAATACAAGTAGCCATTTTGTTTTGGGCTTGTGAGGTGGCTCAGTAGATAGCAGCACTTGCCACTAAACCTGACAACCAGAGTTTGATTCCCAAGACCCCAGGCATGATGAAAAGAAAAAGCCAACATATTGTGACATGCATCTCTATAGAAATAAATGTGATTTGTAAAAAAAATTGTTTCTATCATGGTACAGAAATTTGAAGATACAGACAAATTATAAAGAAAAAAAACAGAAACTTACCAGTTAGAGAAAATTATTATTATAGTGTGTTGCATTTCTTTTCAAGTGTCTTGGTATATGAATGTGGATATTATGATTTCAAAATATGCACACAGACCATTGGTTCACCTGGGAGGAATGCAGAGCATCCAGGCACAGGAATTTGTTTTCACATGATTAAATTATTTGAAAAAAACAAACTCCTTTTATGAGTTTGAGAAATTTGAAAATTTGTCATTTGCCATAAGTCAGTTTGGCAGTAGTGTTGTTCAGAGATGCTTGAGGGCGTGCGTGCGAAAGGCTGCAGCTCATCGTCCTCTGCCGGCTGCAGCTTACATAATTACTAGAGTTTACCCGGCCTCTCAGACTTCCTGTGGTGTTTGAACCAAGAATGGAACCGTAAGAATCCTTAGGAACTTCAAAGAGGCGGAGTGACTGAGGAGGAAATTGTTTAGAGTTTATGTTAAGCGCAGATGTGTCTTCTCTTTTTAAGATGCCTTGTGAATATCTCTCTTTGGATGCAATGGAGAAATGGATTATCTGTAAGTAAAACAAGTTAGTCGTGGGACTACCCCTTGTGCTTAAGCTTTAAGGAGAAAATGCCTGGTTTTCCCTTACCTCTGCCCGTCACCCTGTAGTGAACACCAATGTGCTTTCCCTCAGTCATTCCTTGTACTGACCCCATCAGACGGTAGACGGTCATAGACATGGGGACTCTAAAGTCAGGTCACATAGCTCGTTAGTGACAGAGAGACCAAGGAAGAGCTAAGGCCAAAACTCAAGAGCTATGGTGTCTGTATTAGCACTTTCAACTCTAAACTTCTGCTTTAAGACATATGTTTTAAAGTCAGGTAGTTAGTTAAGTTTTAATTTACATGTGACAAATGACTTATTTTTTTGGCAGTTTGATAGATGCATGAGGGATGAAATTACCAGTGTTTGCTTTGGGCAGCTCACAGACTGGAACAGTATATGGCGTAATAAAGAGTGAGAGTTGGTGTAGTGTATGTAGTAAGGTTCCTTCTTCCCACTGCTCACTACCAGGGAAGAGTTGAATAGTTGGTGCCTTTTCTTGATGGATTACCTTTATAAACTTTTTATTACAGTGCAGGGGATCTCTCAAGCTTCCTAATACTGCAACCCTTTAATATAGTTCCTCATGTTGAGGTGACTCCCAACTATCAAATTATTTGGTTACTACTTCATATCTGTAATTTTGCTACTGTTATGAATAGTAATGTAAATTTTTAATATGAAGGATATCTGTTGTGCTACCCTGTGAAAGGGTTGTTCAACCCCCATGAGAACCACTGTTACAGTGCTTCTCCAACTATGGCAAAGAACTATCTTTTTAATGCCTGTGATATGATACATTGGTGAAATAATGAATCACATTTTTACAAAAAAAAAAAAGTATTAAACATAAAAGCCCCACAGTTTTGTTATATATGACTTAACCTAAAAATTACATATTATTAAATTTATATTTAAAAATGACTAGATTTTGAATTTCTAAACTTACATACATTGTCTCATTATAGACTGAAACTCCAGTAACCCTAACAAATATGAAAGGAATTTACTAGCACATTCTACCCGTACTTAGACATTTTAACTGATTTTGTTATTTTTTAGATTTGTGATAGTAATATTTTTTCTAGAAAGATAGTTTACATTTCTATGCTTTTGAAGATAAAGCTTTTGAAATATTGATTTTGCTTGATTATATAGTGATTCTTAGTTTTTTACTTTATGTTCATATCTGTGATTGAAGAATTGAGTTGAATAGCAATAAGTAGGGTTAGTTGTGTGGATGACTGTTTTAGTTAGGATTTCTATTGCTGTAATAAAGACACAATAACTAAAAGCAACTTGAGGGAAAGGGTTTATTTCTGCTTACACGTCCTGATTATAGAGGGAAGTCTTGACAGGAACTGGAGGCAGGAACTGAAGCGGAGATGGAGTGGGAGGACTCCCTGTTGGCTTGTTCAGCTTGTTTTCTTACAGCTCCCAGGACCACCTGCCCAGGGGTGGCCCACCCACAATGGGCTGTACCTTCCCACTTCAATCACTAATTAAGAAGATAACCTACAGGCTAACTTACAGCTCCATCGTATGGAGACATTTTCTCACTTGAGAGTCCCACCTGTACACTAGCTGTGTAAAAATGACACAAAACTAGCCAGCACCTTGGAATCCAGTTTATTTTTTAAATGGGAGTGACTATTTTGTGAAGCAGGAAAATCTCAGCAGAAGTTGAAACTTTGTGCATGTGTAGCAAGTACTACTAAGTAAATGTTAAATGAATGAGGCTTCCTGTCTTGATGTAGAAGGCTAGAGAAGGCATTTGCAAGCATATTAGCATTATACATTTGTATAGGGTTTCCAGATTAGGTAACCAAAAGATATTTAAAATTCATATAAAGAGAACTGCTAAATACATTGCAAGAATATTAAACTTCAATACTTGAATGCTTCCTTTTTTTTTTTTTTTTTGAAACAGTCTCCTGGCCTAGCCTTGGCTAACCTGGGACTCAGGCAGACCAGGCTGGACTTGAATTCACTGCCTGCCTGCCTTTGTTACTCTAGTAGTAGTGACCTTTCACTCCCTCAGCTGTAAAAGAATGATACTCTCTTGTCTACTATACAGATTAATCACGTGAGGTAATATGTGTGCAAAGATTAGTAAGGGAGAAACAGCTGAGACAGCAAAGCTGTTACTTTAGCATTTCTTCTGGTGACGGAAAAGTTGATTGCTTTTATTTTTCAGCTACTTTAACAGCAGTGATGATTATTGTTTTAGGTGTTAATTTTTGATCTTTTGCTTAAACTAATGTTTTTAATGCTTTATTTAAAAAAATTTCATTCATAACCCCACCCCTCAAAAAGATATTTTTGTTCCTTTAGT
This sequence comes from Mastomys natalensis, assembly GCA_021653895.1. NCBI lineage: Eukaryota > Metazoa > Chordata > Mammalia > Rodentia > Muridae > Mastomys > Mastomys natalensis. The sequence continues at coordinate 41,559 of JAJTUV010001957.1, forward strand.
GTGGCTTCAAAGAACTTACTTTGCAGAATATAGAAAATCAATTAAAATTTAGAATATTGTTTGCACACACACACATACTTATATGTGTATTACGTTATGAATCACTAGGGAATGAACCTTTATTCAGTGATGGAGGTTCTTTCCTATTTGTAGAAAGTTACACTGTAACCAAAGGAACTTGTCTGTGCAGTGCTTGTAACTTGTACTTGTTTTTCTTTGTTTGAAGTTGGCTTTATTCTGTGCCATGGGATGCTAAATACGGAGGCTACAGCATTGAACCTTTGGAAGCTAGCTCTTCAGAGTAGCTCTTGCCTCTCTCTCTTTCGGGATGAAGTTTTCCACATTCACAAAGCCGCAGAAGACTTATTTGTAAACATTCGGGGGTATGGTGTTTTCAGTTTTATTCATTTTGCGGGGAGGAGGTGGTGAATCAAATGTGTTTAGTAACATAGGTTTTGGGGTTAGAGAGTTGGTCACATCATGCAGAAAGGTGTGGCCTAGACTGACTTACTTTGGTCCCATCCAGTTGCCTTTAACAATATCCTGATAATAATAGAAATAATAGTCTTATAGGTAACTTTACTAATTAAAAATCTTTACAGTTTCTTACCTTTTCAAAATTTCTATCCTAGAGAAATAAATCTTCTCTTTTTAATTCATACTTAATTTTATACATAAATATTACTAAAAGCAAAATAGAGAGTGTATTACCTAGTGTAGTGGCTTATGCTTTTAATCCAACACTCAGGGCACAGAGGCAGACATGTCTCTGACTTTGAGGCTAGCTTGGTCTACAGAGTGGGTTCCTAGTCAGGCAGGGTTACACAGAGAAATCTTCTCTCACCCCATCTGCCCCACACAAAAAAATAAGAGAACAGAGTAGATTTATAAAAGTATTTGAAGCAGTTAAAAATGTCATTGAGTCACGCCTAACAATTACAAAAGCCTGCTCTCAGCACTTAGGGATCACAGTTCTTGATAGCAGATTGCACCCAAAAGACTTACAGCCAGTCATTCTCTGCAAAGCAAATTCTCTGATTTGTGGCAGTTCCTTTTGTTACTGTCTTTAATAATAACATTTCTCTTGAGGCCCGGTAGCCACTGTATGAAAAGCCTCATTGAGTTCACTCATATGATCTTTTGAAATGAAGAGCAGATAAAATACCCTGTAGCTGCATATGCTGGATATAACTTTAAAAAAAAAAGTGAAATTTGTATATATTTCCTGTCCAATTTAGTATTGCATGAAGTTGAGACAAAAATGAAGCATTATTGGTTGCTAAAAAATAACAATGTGGTTGGGCAGTGCTAGTGCACCCCTTTAGTTCCATGTGCTCAGGAGGCAGAAGTAGGTGAATCTCTGTGAGTTCAAGGCAGCCTGGCCTACAAAGGAAATTTCAAGACAGCCAGGGGACACAGAAAATCCCTGTCTCAAAACCAAAACAAAACAAAAAACAAAAGAAACAAAACAAAAAAGAAGATGAAAACTGTGTAGCACTAACAATTTGAGCCAGCATGTATTTCAGTGGCCATAGAATTACCCTGAAATGTAAACTGAACACAGGTTCTTTGGCATCATTATTGTTTTTGGAAAAAATAAAGTAGTTTTTTCTTTATACCCTGAGTACTTTATTGTTTACATTTTCAAACAGAAAAATAACGTCTTAGGGATATGGCTCAGTGACCTGTTTGTGAATACTCCTGAGTGATTGTTACCTAGATCAGGATGTAGGACATCTGTCTTCACAGATAAGCCTTAGATACCCTAACCTCCACTGCTGTTCTTGCTCCTTCTTTGTTACTCCTAAGCAACTACTGTTCTCACTTCTGTCATCATATTAGTCATAAGAAAAACAGTGCCAGGTTGCCTTTCTGCTTTTATTGTATTGAGATTGTAAATGATAAAGTTTGTATTATGTCTTAATATGTTAGTCACTAATGAATAGAATCTCTTAAATACATGAATATTTTAAACTTGTGTATTAGTTAGGGTTTTCATTGTTGTGAAGAGATACTACAGCCAAGGCAACTCTTATAAAGCAAAGCATTTATTTGGGGCTGGCTGACAGCGTCAGTGGTTCAGTCCATTATCATCATGGTGGGAAGCATGGCAATCTGCGGACAGACATAGGCCTAGAGGAACATCTTGATGTAAAGGCAGCCAGAAGGAAACTGTCTTTAGCAGAGGGAAGAGGGTCTCTGGAATTCCACACTGGTAGAGCTTGAGCACAGGAAGTCTCAAAGCCCCCTACATAGTGACCCACTTCTTCCAACAAGGCCACACCTACTCCAATAGGCCATACTTCCTAATAGTGCCACTCCCTGTGGCCAAGCATTAAAAAACTTGAATCTTACTCAAACCACCATAACCAGTTAATGTGTTTATATTCAGTAAATTTATGTATGATTTAAGTCTAGTGATACCTCAAAACGAGTTAACTTTATCCTGTTAGGTATTTTTTAACAGTTGTATTTTATTTTTATTTTATGTGAATGAATGTTTTGTATACATAGGTCTGCACTATGTGCATGCTTGTGCCCAAGGAAGCCAGAAGAAGGTACTGGACTTTCTGGAACTAGAGTTAAGGATAGTTGTTTAGTTGTGAGCTGCCATGTGGGTGTTGGAAACCAAACCCGATTCTCTGCAAGAATAGCAATTACTCTGAATTGCCGAAACATTTCTTCATCCTGGTCCTAAATGTTGTTTGGCCCCACCTCCCCACCCTGCTTGGTTCCTTCCTTTCTTTTTCTTTTTTGAGTTATCAGTCACATTAAAAAAGAAGTCGCCGGGCAGTGGTGGCGCACGCCTTTGATCCAGCACTTGGGAGGCAGAGGCAGAGGCAGGGCAAATTTCTGAGTTCGAGGCCAGCCTGGTCTACAGAGTGAGTTCCAGGACAGCCAGAGCTATACAGAGAAACCCTGTCTCGAAAAACCAAAAAAAAAAAATTAAGCTTAACAAGCTTTATTTTGTTTCTTGCACACAGCTACAATAAACGTATTAACGACATAAGAGAATGCAAGGAGGCGGCCGTATCCCATGCGTGAGTACTTCTGTTTGTGAGGAACTTCTTAAAACGTTACTTTGTTAGTCATGTGGACATGTAGGAGAGGAGAACTTTGAATTGAAGGAAAAGTAAGTGTATAACCTCTGGACCTAAGTAGTGTAGATCTTAGATGTTTTGAAATACTAATAAAATAAAGAAGTTCCATTGAAAGGGCTTTTCGTTGTTATCTGTTCAAAAAGCATTGTGAGTGTATTTAGTTAGAGTAGGCATGGATATGTGTGCCACAATGTGTTCAGAGGACATCTTGGGGAAGTTGGTTCTCTCCATCTACCGTGTCGGTTCTGGGGCTCAAGCTCAGATGGTCTGTATTAAAGGCAGGCACTGCAGGTCCTAGCTGGTTACTCCTCCTGCCGCACTGTGTTCCCCATAGCTGTGCTTTGCCTGTTGTGTGCTGTTGTACAACCTCATGAACATTGTTACATTCTTACCCTGAAGCAGACAATGTGAGAATATAACATTCTTTCAAAAGCATGTTAGTTCCCCATCTTTTTCCAATTTTATATTCTTAAATCAACGAATTTATAGAAATCAAGTATTTTTAAGACCTGTAACCAATTTACCAGTTTTCTCATGAAATAATTAGATATATCAATTTAGTTCTTATGTGGATGATTATACATTCTCCCATGAACTTAGATAAGAGGAAATGATGATAGAGCCTAACCCATCAGTGTTCCTTCAAGGCAGAGATGACAAGTACCATTCTGTAGATGAGAACAGCAAATCACAAGTTGTAAATGCTCATCCTTTGTCTGTTATCATTCCCTGCACCTACATTGTCTACTCAAGTGAAGCATAGGTGACATGGTGTTATCTTTCTCTACAGTGGCTCAATGCACAGAGAAAGACGAAAGTTTTTACGGTCTGCACTGAAAGAACTGGCGACTGTCCTCTCTGATCAGCCCGGCCTGCTTGGTCCTAAGGTAACTGATAATTGTACCCTATTCATCCTATGTCTTCTGTATGAAATTTGACCGAAGTGTGAGCCAAGAGCAGATTTGCTAGCTTGAGGCTCGGCATCACACTTCTGTCTTTCCTCATTTTATAGATGTGGGCTCATCTTTATATGTACTGCTGTGTGCTCTGGCTTGATTTGACTGGCTCTTTTACATTTAGTGTTATTCCTTGTCAGGGACTTTTCACCTAGAGCAAGTTTTTAGTTGTTGAATAATCAGTTTTTTTCATTTGTTTTTTAATAGGCACTTTTTGTTTTCATGGCGTTATCTTTTGCCCGTGATGAAATTATCTGGCTACTCCGACATGCAGACAACATGCCAAAGAAGAGTGCAGATGACTTTATAGATAAGTAAGTCTGTCACATTAGAGCAACATCTATTTTCTGTTTATTTTGGTTGATGGGTCACGAGGCTGAGGACTTACATTAAAGCAAAGATGTTTTAAAAACTCTTTGGGGTTTTTTATATTTGCAATAGAATACATGTTGGCAATGTTGGCAGTATAGCATTAATTGTAAATTAGAATGCAAAAACTCGGGCTGGAGAGATGGCTTAGTGGTTAAGAGCACCGACTGCTCTTCCAGAGGTCCTGAGTTCAATTCCCAGCAACCACATGGTGACTCATAACCATCTGTAATGGGGTCTGATGCCCTCTTCTGGTGTGTCTGAAGACACCTACAGTGTGCTCATATACATAAAAATAAATAAATCTAAAAAAAAAAAAAATGCAAAAACTCTAAGACTTAAATATTTCTATTATAGTAGTGATAAGAAAGTTGTTCTTTGGCTCTGCCCAATAATATTTTCTATGCATTTAGTCTTCAAAATTATTTCTACATAAAACACTAAATAAAAATCATTAATGGTCTTGTTGCCATCAATGTGTCATTTGAAATATCTTCTTTTAGTCCCTGGTTTCTTATTCAGAGTTAGATAGTTGGAAATAGAAATAAGCACAAACTGAAAATCTTATTTCTTGTTATTATTCTTTGACCAATTTTTAAAAAATAATATATGAGAAATGAAAATCGTACTTTCATTTGAATATTCTACAATTTTTTCTTTCTATGATTTTATTGGTATAAAAGAATTTTAAAAGGAGGTAATTGGCATTAAAAATTAATGGCCTTTCTTAGGGGAAAAGTTCCAGAAATAATACCAAAAACATTTAGTACTTCCTGTGACAACAGTGTGTAGCGTAGCTGTCTTTGACTACTTTGTGGGTTCTTCCATCTTCCACTCTTCTCTTTACGTTTTTTTCCCACCTTTTCAACACCCTAACACCACTAGATAGGAGAGAAAAAGGATAGTCTTCCTCTACTTTTTCTTCTTCTTCTTTTTCTTTTTTTGGTTTTTCGAGACAGGGTTTCTCTGTGTAGCCCAGGCTGTCCTGGAACTCACTCTGTAGACCAGGCTGGCCTCAAATTCAGAAATCCGCCTGCCTCTGCCTCCCAAGTGCTGGGATTAAAGGCGTGCGCCACCACCACCTGGCTCCCTCCTATTTTTTATTGTTTTATTTATTTCCATTCCCAATGTTGCCCCCCTTCTCAGTCCCCCCTCCCAGATTTCTTCATCTCTCCCCTCCCCCAGGCATCTGATTTTTCCTGGACCATCAAGTGTCTACAGGATTAGTCACATCCTCTTCCACTTCATGTGACTACTTAAGGGATTGTGACCAACAGCAAACAACCAACAGCCCCACCCCTCTTGGTGCGCCAGCGTTTATATACCCTCTAAAAAGCTTCCAGAATTCCATACATCATACAGTTGTTGAAAGTATCTGTAGCTGCACTGTCAGACCCTTATTAGAGCATGAGGAAAATCATAGTCACCTGCTGTGGACAATCTAAAGCAGCCTTAAATCCCATACCTAGGATTGAAATGAAAACATATTCTTAAAATATTTCTTTTATTTAAAAAAAAATTCTCACTACAACAGTGAACTTATTATCTGAAATGTTTCTTTTGACTTTTCACAAAGGCACATCGCTGAGCTGATATTTTACATGGAAGAGCTTAGAGCACATGTCAGGAAGTACGGGCCTGTCATGCAGAGGTACTACGTGCAGTACCTCTCTGGCTTTGATGCCGTTGTCCTCAATGAACTTGTGCAGGTAAGAAGTCTCTAATCTTCTTTATTCTTTGCTTGCTGCTTGTTGAGTAATTGACTTATAATGTACTTATAATCATGTACCAAATGATGTAAATAGAAATAATCTGTGGTTACATCTTCCAAAGAGATAATTGTCTACAGGTAAAGATACAGGCACTTACATAGTTGGTGTTTCATACGAGTTTGTACAACTTGAGAATGAACATGATAAAGACAAATTACTTATTCCCAGGGTAGATATGTGTGCTGACCAGATTCTAGAGGGCCTTGCAAAAGAATCTAGTCATAAGTCAGGTGATGGGTGGAAAGGTCATGCTGCCCAGTGTGGATGAAGCATTGCTACAGGCCAAGGAGAAGACAGCAGAAAGAAGAATTGTTGCAGTATGCTAGGTGAACACTGATGAAAGCCTGAGCTTACACAGTGACTGGGTACCGATGGCTCAGCAGACAGTCTGTGGGTGATAATTAGACTGAATAACAGTAATTACAAGATGGTCAGTAAATGAACAATCCCATCTGAAACCTAACTCAAGTGTCCTAATTTTATTTTTATTTTGGATTTTCCTCTTTGATTTTTAATCTTTGCTTTTTGCTAAAAAATTTTTCTGTAATTTTGTCTTTTTCACTGTAACACAAATTTTCTTTAATTTTATTGCAGGTAAACTGTAATAAAAATAGTTTTTTTATTTTTGTCTTACCCTATAAACTCACAGGTGCCTAAAACTACTATAAACTAATGAACAATACAAATAAAGGAGTAATAAATTCTCTTTCTTTCTTTAAAAAAAAAAAACTCTGGTTTTCCTGGACTTACTTGTTTATTTTATCCACTAGATGGCGCTTAGACACCTTTTAAAAAAATACTGTTATTAAACAGTGGTCATTTAAAAGGATCAAAACAACATAATTTTTACAGCTACTCACTAGATGAACTTTAACCTATCATTACTATTTCTTATGTTTTTATACAGCATATAATTTTAAAACAAACTCAAACTTTGTGGTTTTATGTAATTTTTGAAACTATGTTGTAGCTCTTTGGATATTTACTAAGAAGCCTTAAATGATTTTTGATGTATTACTAAAATGTTCAAGCCACTTAAAAATGTATTGGAGTGCTTTATATAAAATAGAGTGTACTAATATTGAGAAAGTTTTTAGTATTTCTCCTGGGACTATAGTAAGATTAGTACCAATAGCAAGAATAATAATATTAAAGTTGCTGTCCCTACTGATAGTATATCTTAATAAATTGATATAGTTCTGAGGGTAGAGAAAATAATCATTGTTGAAGAAAAAGAGTTAACATAAATTGATTGGTATCTCATAAGGAAGAGATCCAGTGTTCAAACTTAAATCTTAACAGGAAAGACAAGTTTTTACTTCCCTCCTCTTTCTGGATACAGTCATGGTGCTTTGAACTGCTTTCTAGGGTATAAATATAAAAGTAAGTTTACAAACCTGTTAATGAAACTCCTTGTTATAAATGTAACTTTTATATTGTATCCGTATTTAAAGAACAAAATTGAACATTTTGACCATTTTTAGCGCAAAGATAAGTATACACCACACACACACACACACACACAACACACACACACGTTGCTGTTTAAGTCTTGGTGTTTTCAAACTATATTTTACATATATTGCTTATGAGCTAAACATCTACCTTTATTTAATTTTTTTAACTTTTAAAAAACATACTGTGTGTATAAGGGTGCTTTGGTTACACGTTTGTCAGTGTACTGTGTACTACTTAAGTGTCCACAGCTGCAGGGAGAGGGCATTGGATCACCTGAGTTGCAGACAGTTGATCATCACCATGTGGGTGCTAGGGTTCGATCCCAGAAGAGCGCAGGGCTGTCACTGCTGAGCTAGCTCCAGCCGCATATGTGCTTTTGTTTTTAATGTCCACTTTAGGTTCAATTTTTTTAAACTCAAGTTTTGATTTTACTTTTGAATACTGTGGATTAAACTAGACCTGACACCTGCAGGTCAAGAGCTCTGCTGCGTGTGACATCCCAAGTTCCCTGGTGTTCATTTTCTAACCAGATAAAAAGAGTTTTGTTTGGAATTTTACTGTTTTATTGTGGCTCTACTACGCTGAACATGCTTAGTCACACTGAAAGCTTGGCTTGGGTTTTTTGTATTTGTTTTGCTGTAGGTTGTTGGTTTTTTTGTTTTGTTTTTTTTTTGGGGGGGGTCTGTTTTGAGGCTTTTTTTTTACATATCTATATAAAATATCTGTGTTCCCAGCTTTGATGCAGTGCATGTTCATGTACCACAGCAGCACATTTGACACAGAACATTTCCAGCATCTTTCTGTGCATCTTCATGGTAGGTTTCTCGGAGCTCTTTTTAACAGTGATGGCTGCTCACTACAGTTTTAGCTTCCTGAAAGTCTTTTTCATGCATATGGAATCATACTTTATAATCTTTTCGTTTTATTTCCTTCTTTTAGCATAGTGCTGTTGACATTTAGTTTGGTACACATCAGCATTTTATTCCTTTTTCTTCCTGAAAAATAATTCTGCAGTGCTGATACATGAGTTTATATCATACGAGTTTATCTGGCCATGTGCTGACAGAGCTGTAAACTGTCTAACTAGATGTCTTTCACATTGCTTTTTGTTCTCAGAATCTCTCGGTTTGCCCTGAAGATGAATCGATCATCATGTCCTCTTTTGTTAACACAATGACTTCCCTAAGTGTAAAACAAGGTAAGCAGCATGTTGTCTTTCAGTTAAGCTTCAAATTGGATTATTAAAGAGAGAGAATTTTAACAGTTAAGTTTTATACAATTATCTTTCATCTTTGTCCTCCAACTTTTTACATAATTTTTCTACCTCAGCCCCCCAAGTAGATTGGATTTAGGCATGAGCCACTGTGCCTGGCTCTGACTCATTGAACATAATGTCATCAGTGTTCAGCGATATGTAGAATTTCCTTCCATTTAAGGCTAATTTTCCTTTGTAATTACTGTGACATTTTATTAAAATACTTATTTTCAGCAAACACATACATTGCTTCCTGTTTGGGGTATTTTTAACCACTCTGGTATGACAAGGGGTATGTAAATAATACTTTTCTTTTCGGTTATATGCCCAGAAATTGAATAGTCTGATCTCTTTTTACTCTGCTTATTTTGGTTTTCGATATTTTCGAGATAGGATCTCACTAGGTAGTTCTGGCTGTCCTGGAATTTACTACGTAGACCAGGCTGGCCTCAAACTCAAAGAATTCTGCCTGTATCTGCCTCCCACTTGGTGGGATTAAAGGCCTGCACCACTACACCAGCTATCTTAGCTCTTAAAGTATAAAATATAATTAGTGAATTATAAAATCATTAATTTGTTTTGCCCCCCCCCCTTTTTCTGTTATTGCAGTTGAAGATGGGGAAGTGTTTGATTTCAGAGGGATGAGATTAGATTGGTTTAGGTTACAGGTAAGGATAACTTGATTTGTGTTGTTCTGTTTTGTTTGAATACATTATAGTTTTATAACTTTATGAATTAACTTACTGAAAAGATGTCTTATGTGCTGAACCACAAACATGAAACGTTTTGTAAATTATTAAAACTATATAAATGTATTTATAATGTCCACAAATTTATATCCCTAGTTCTCTTGGTTATCTTGATTCATATATGTAAATTTAATTTGAAAGCACAAAAGCTTTTTTGACAAAGCATTTTTCTAATATAGCTGTGAACTAAAAAAAAAAAAAGGTCATTTGATAAAAACTTGGACTTGTATGCTCTGTAGTACTTGGTATAAATCATATTTCCATTATAATACCAGAGCAACTGTAGCTAATATGTAAGCAGAGTTGTGATGTATTTCAATGAAACTTTATTTATAAAAATAAGCAACTGGGGCCTGAAGGTGGCTTAGCAGTTAAGAACACTGGCTGCTCTTCCAGAGGGCCTGGGTTCAATTCCAAGCACCCACATGGCAGCACACAACTATCTGTAACTCCTTTCTCAAGGAATCTGACACCCTCACACAGATATTACATGTAGTCAAATTATCAATGTACATAAAATAAATAAATTATTGAAAATGTAATAAGCAACTGAACTGTAGTCTCTGGTCTATCATCACCTGATCCATTGACCTAAACTTTTATTTCTAAACTACAGAACTACAAAGTTTTAGACTTCAGCAGGGTCATTTCATATATATATTTTTTATTATTAAAAAAAAAAAATCAACCCTGGGCTGGAGAGATGTCTCAACTGCTCTTCCAGAGGTCCTGGGTTCAATTCCCAGGAACCACATGGTGGCACACAGCCGTCTGTAATGGGATCCAATGCCCTCCTCTGATATGTCTGAAGATGGTGATAGTGTACTTATATTAATAAAATAAATAAATCTAAAAAGAAATCAATCCTAATATCTTTGTATATACTATAAACAGTAGTTGACTGTCTTTATTGTTAAGCAGAAAGAAGAGGCAGTTACCCTGTTTGAAAGTTTTATAATCTAACTATGGAGACAAGGCTGATAAGATATAACAAATAAAAGCAGTTGAAAGTCTTAAAGACGGGAGCTGGAGAGAGGGCTCATAGATAAGAACACTGGTTCTTCCAGAGAACCCGAGTTTGATTCCCAGCATCCATATGATGGTTCACAGCTGTCTGTAATGCTGGTTCCAGGGGATTTGATGCCCTCCTCTGGCATCTGGGTGCTATGCATACAAATAATGCATAGGCATATGTATAGGTGAAATACCTGTCCACATTAAATAAATAGATAAATGAATACATAAATAAATGGGGTTTTTTGTTGCTTTTTAAAAAAGAATTGAATTAAGAGATACCACAGATATGACTGTTAGTCAATTGTAGCATTAAAAGTGAGAAAGCTCAACTAAAATTTGTTATAATAACTGCTATAAAAAAGTTTCAAAGATGTGTGGAATTTGAATACAACAATAGCTTGTTTGGGAAATGGACAAGACTGAGTTAAGTACAGATAGTCTCTTCAGTTTGAAGTTTTCTTCTAAGAAAGAAATAAGGATGGCAGGACTTCTGTCACTCACAGTTGATTCCAGACTGAAGAATGGAGTGGTGAGATAAACAAGTGTGGCCAGGGCGAGGTGAAGGGCTCTCCTGACACCATGTGTTGTTGCAGCAGAGCAAAGGCATCAAAGGAGTTTTTGGAAATTTTTCAGTTGTGTGCTTTGCCCTCACTTGAGTCCTGTTCAGCTTTGATTCTAAGATTGTTTTTGTTTTTTTTTTTTTTTAATATATTTTTTTTAATTATTTTCATGTTTCACTTTGGGACTTCTTTAAGCATTGTTAGTCATTATGTTTTTCCAAAGAATCACATTCCTTTGTCACTTTAGACACTTAGGCATCTTCAGTTCCTTTTTAGATGTCATCTTCTTATCTTTCTTAAACATGGTTTGGGAGCACACTTCTGCTTGCATTGTTGTCAGTAATGTCGGAAGATTCTTTTCAGCCATCGCAGTTGGCTCTACTCCTGAATCTGTTTCCACAATGTTACTTAGATTCAGAGAATCAGTTGATAAAAATATTTGTTAAAGACATGGCCACAGTGGACTCCTCTTTAAAACAGATAAATAAAAGCAAATAAGTACAGTTAGGCTTGTTTTTTGTTTTTGTTTTTCTGAAAACATACAAAATGGCATTTCCTGACTTGTTGCTATAGTGAATAGTAATGTCATCTACCTGAAAGCTTGCTACCATTCATTGTAAGATTATTTAATTTTTAATCTTCCTTATAAAACATAACTTAGTCTCCTGTCACTTGATGACTGACAGGGCTGGAGTTCCAAGAGACCAGTGACTTGAATTTTCCAGCATGCACATCAACATTTGTGCATCCTTTTCTTGTTCTCGAGTCCTGCAAGAGTAGGTTAAGGCCTTGCAGATGAATGCCGTGTAAGCACGGGGCATGTTAGCAGCTGAGAGAGCTTGAGCTTGAGGAACTTCCTATTCCCTCAGCAGTACATGCTTCTCACTGTTTGATGTAACATCCCTCACCTTTCACGTTTGATTGCTGTAAGTAGCCATGGCAGTGAGTAGTCTGGGTCATGCATCTTTTTCATATTTAACAAAATCTTGGAATTAATGAGACCCACAAAGAAGTGCCTCCTATCAGCCAGAACTGTCATCAGCAGCTGGAATTCTGTTGCACATCACATCTAGTCATTTCCCACAGTGAATTATTTGAGTAACCAACACTGTAGACCAAGCCATCATAAGCTGTCTGACATGTTGCCAGCATGGCCTTCCAATAGGATTCTGCCTCTTTTTTGCTCTCCACTTTCTCTGTTCCTTCCATGTGCAGCCAACTTTCTTAAATATGAACTAGCCATTACACGAAGCCCTCAGTGGTTCACCCAAGGTTTTGAGTCTGTTATGTGATATATAATCTGGTTGAATCTCATTCTTTACCACTTCTCTTCCTTTGTTTGCACTCAAACCCTGGTCACTGTGACCAGGGTTTATCTGTAACTGTTGTGTTCTTTCCTGTTACTCTCTGCCCTTCTTAAATGTCCATTGTTCATGGACAGGATTCTGGTTTTGATCTGGCATCCTGGTTATGGAGTTTCTTTCTCCACAACCTGCTTGGGAGTTTTAGTTAAGACTTACAACTCTCTTTGTACGACCCATTTTAATTTACTTACTTGCATGTGTTTGTAGAAGTTATCAAATTAGTTTAGTCTATTATTTTATCTATGTGTGTAGATGTTTCTGGACAGGGCACACATGGAAGGCAGAAATAAACTCTTGGGAGTTAGGTTTTTTCTTCCACCATGTGGGTTCAAGGGATGGAACTAGGTCATTTGGATCAACTATAAACAACTCCACCTGTTAAGTCAATGTACCAGCTCCTAGTGTGAACAATTGTAAAAAAAAATAAAAATAAAAAATGATGTTTTGATACAGTATTAAAGCTTAAATGTTTTTCAGTATGGACTTTTTTCCTCTGTATAGTGATAAGCCTTGAGTTACTAGTCTTTTCCTAACTACTGTTATTTGTTGTTGAACTGCCACAGGCATACACTAGTGTCTCCAAAGCTTCACTTAGCCTTGCAGATCACCGAGAACTTGGAAAGATGATGAACACAATAATATTCCATACAAAAATGGTAGATTCCTTGGTGGAAATGTTGGTGGAGACATCTGATCTCTCCATATTTTGGTATGTTGTAATTTTCCTTAAATCTAAACTGGAAGTGTTTTATTATGAAGCTGCTTGATTGTTTTCTGTTAGTATCTATCTCAAGATAGCTCAGTATCAGATTCTTAACTGTAAATGGAACAGTAAACTTTTATAAAAAACTTTGTAACAAGCTGGGTGCCAGTAGTGGTTTGCACCTTTAATCTTAGCACTTCGGAGGCGGAGGCAGATGAATATCCGAGTTCCAGGCCATCCTGATCTACTGAGTGAGTTCTAGGACAGCCAGGGCTACACAGAGAAACCCTGTCTTGAAAAAACAACAAACTTTAAAAGAAAAAGAAGCCTGGAAAATTGTGATTTTTTTTTTTTTTCAATGTGTGGTTTACTCCTAAGAGCAGTCAACTCTTTCTGGTGTGAACTTTCTTGCATTTTGTTTGAAGATGTGAATCTCACATTAAGGGCTTGTTTGCATATTCAGTGAGTGTAAAAAGTCAAGGAGAAAAGTGAGTGTAAGTCAGGGAGAGCAAGTATGAAAATTAATAACTGGTAACCATGCCTATAGTGTTAGACACTGTGTCACAATGATGTGCTGGCTGCTCCTTGCACTGTTGTAAGCACAGCCTGTCCACACTTAGCACTGCCATTCCCTTTTCTCTCATTACCCTCTCCAGAAAACGCATTTCTTAAAGAAAGCTTATGTTATTGTTTCCTTTTTGTCTAACATACTAGATATTTAGTAAGTGTTGTAACAAATGACAGATAGAGGTCAGACCCGTAAACAAAGCCACAGTTCAGACTCGAGTACTTTTACTCTGTAGTTGTGTGGTAGTAATTTGGTTCCCTGCTTCTTGGCCTTGTAAAGGAGTAAACTGGGACACCATATTATGTCTTCATACTTGTAAAGTACTGAGGTATATCTGACTGGATAGTGGTCATGGTGTCTGTGGTAGTGGTGTCTAGGAATCACGTAGAGAAGATGATCAGAAGCTTTTTGATTTTAGCAGTTTGTTAGGATAGCTTTATTATTTGTGCTGGAGAAGAAATGACCAGGAATGAAGGCCTGTTTCTCAGAGAAATACATTAATTAGTCCATTCACTTTTTTTGGTTTTGATTTTTTTTTTTTTTTTTTTGGTTTTTCAAGACAGGGTTTCTCTGTGTAGCCCAGGCTGTCCTGGAACTCACTCTGTAGACCAGGCTGGCCTCGAACTCAGAGATCCGCCTGCCTCTGCCTCCCAAGTGCTGGGATTAAAGGCATGCGCCACCACCGCCCGGCTTTGGTTTTGATTTTGACTGTATGTTAAATGTGCAAGAATTTTAATATTATTTGTACTCCTCTGTTACTGTCTCAAAGCCTGTCCTAGAAAGGGGGTGAACATTTTTTGTTTGGATGCTTTTTTTAGCACTAAAAGGGTTCCTATTGTAAAAGAATTCAATTAGAAACTTCTTTTTGCTTTCTTACAGATAAAAGGATTTTGTATGATGTCTAAATTTTTGTAATTGTCATATTTGCTTAATTTTATTCATATTTTAAAAATTGATGGCATGATTGTTTAGTTAGTAATATTATTCTCAGTGATACTTAAAATAATAATAGCCCTTATAATTGATAATTCCTTAACCCATGATAAAATTTGAAGATAAGAGTTTTGAATGTCATGTATTCATATTCTTTAGATATTGCACATTGCCTGTAAGTTTTTACTTAAAAAGTCTTGATGTTATACAAAGAGTATTATTCTGAATGAATTATTGACAAGTGAAAGGTATTTTGAAGGGAAAATAACTGTCCTTAAGAGAATACATGTGGCCAGGTAGTGGTGGCACACGCCTTTAATCCCAGCACTTAGGAGGCAAAGGCAGGCGGATTTCTGAGTTCGAGGCCAGCCTGGTCTACAGAGTGAGTTCCAGGACAGCCTGGGCTACACAGAGAAACCCTGTCTCGAAAAACCAAAAAAAAAAAAAAAAAAGAAAGAAAGAAAAAGAAAAAAAAAGAAGAGAATACATGTGGTCAGTTGGTAGCCTTTATTCACTTGAGTTGAAAGAATTAACCAGCCATTAGGTGCTGCATCATTTGTGTACGTGTAAGCTATGAGTATAGCTGGTTGACTGTGTTGTGTCTTTCCTAACAGTTTTTACAGCCGTGCTTTTGAGAAGATGTTTCAGCAGTGCTTGGAGTTGCCCTCTCAGTCAAGATACTCCATTGCCTTTCCTCTGCTCTGCACCCACTTCATGAGCTGCACACACGAACTGTGTCCCGAAGAGGTAACTTCAGCTGCACTGGCCTTATGTAGTGAAGCTAGACCAAATGGGTAGCTAGCCAAATGTTTATGAAGACTATAATTACTTAATTTTTCTTCTCACCTAAACCATCTTTGTATAGAATCTGAGAAATTCTTGAATAAATATGTGATAAAACGGTGATCAGTAAGATGTGTGATAGAGGCAAATAAAAATATATGTGGGTGCATAGATATGTACATATATCAATCATTTGTCTTTTAAAATAACTGATATGGTTAGTAGTAATACATACATACATATATTATGCATACACACACACACACACACACACACACACACACACACACACAGTAATTAAATTTCTATACTTTTCATTGTAATACTGGAAGGACCTGAAAGTAGAATTTATGGAGAATGACTTGCTAACATCATGGATATGTTAGACAGAACCTAGGTTTGTTGATACTTGTGAGACAGATGTAAACCTATAGTTCCTGAGGACAGCTAATCAGTAATTTTGGAGATCCTAAGTATCTGTCAAAACTGTACTGTGTAGCAAAAGGTAGAAAGTTCTAGCTTGGAAAAATAAGTTTCAGTAATCTGTTACACTGCATGGTAACACAGTTGCTAATAAACTGCTGGGCATGGTGGTGTTCCCAGCACTCAAGAGGCTGTGGCAGGAAGATTGCTAGTTCAAGGCCAGCCTGAGCTACCTCGAGAAACCATCTCAGAAAATAGTAATAATAATGAATATTTTAAATAGCTAAAACGAATAGATTTGTAACATTCTTACTACAAAAATCAGGTTGGTAATTTCTACAGTGTACACACAGATCATAGTGTCATGATGCTGGGAGTCCACAGTATGGTAGCGTGCTTGCTTGGTGTTCATAGGCCCTGGGTTTATCCCTAGAATAAAAGAAAACTATCAAAACATGAAGCATCATATTGTATTATTTAACAACCAGTAAGGAAATAAAATGAAAAGATGTTTTCTCTGGTCTTGAAAAAAAATTATTATTTTATACTGGTTTTTTTTTTTTTTTTTTTTTTTTTTTTTTGTAACTTAGTGTTTACTCTCTTTTCTTAGAACTGGAGAATATGTTGAAAAGAAACTTGAGGTAGCATATTCTAGCTTGTGAGTATTCTGTGAGAAGAGGACTTTGAGAGAGATGAGGTCAGGGGAAGCTTTAGGAAACTGAAAGGAAGACTTGTGTGACATGTTAAGAGACACAGTCGAGCCTAGTGACCCAAGCCTGTTATCCCCACTACTTCAGAGGCTGAGGCAAGAGGATTGATTACATGGTTAAAGGCCAGGCTAGGCAACATAGTGAGAGCCTGTCTCAAAATAAAATAAGGACAAAAGAAGGTTGGAGATTTGTTTATTGGAAGAATGCTTGCCCAGGTCAATGTGCATGGCTCTGGGTTCAGCCCACTACGTGCACTCCCCCCTACTCCCCGCCCCAGTTATCTGATCTGCCTCCCCACATACACATACAGATTGGCCAATATTTCATTATGTCTGGCTACAGTGTTTGGATTCCTATTACAGTTTATAGGTCATTTGAAATTAAATTCAAGGTTTACAAATTCAGAAAAGATTGTCTTGTGGATCAGATATTTCTTTGTTCTACACCTTTATTTCAACAACTTAGAGACTTTCAGTATGTTACATGAATATGAAAGACAAATTGTTTCTTCTCTTTGTAAAATTTCTCATGTATAGTAGAGAATTTATGGCTTCATATATGGAATATTCTAGTTATTTTTGACAGTCCACCAAACAGCTACAAACCACCAAAATTAAACAAACACTGACTCTTGTGGAAATAAATAGGTTGTATATTAGATAGATAAGATAGATAGATAGATAGATAGATAGATAGATATAAATATACATACAGGTATATTAATAATATGCTGAAACGAAGCACACCATCCCCGCTCTTGCTGAATTCAAAGAATGCATGTTCAGTTTTGTTTGTCAGATTTTCCCATTCCTAGGAAGCAGGAAGGGAGGAGATAATTTCAGAAATTTTAAATATCTTCTTTTTTTTTCCCCAACTTGATTTCTAAAACTTTTTTTATTTATGTATTTGAGTTCTTATGTGTTTCCTACAGAACTATGTCAGAATTTATGTATTAGATATAAATATTATGGTAATTTAATATTAGAAAACTCTAACATAAATCTGCACATGTACATCATCATGTACCTTATTTTTAAATATTGAAAAACATTAGGACATGGTGAATTTGAATGATGAAATGTATAGTTTATTATTTTTCTTTTTGTGATAGGGTCTTAGTCTTGTGATCCTTCTGCCTCTGTTTCCTCAGTGCTGGGATTACAAATTAGTGCTACCATGCTTGGCTAAATACATAGTTTTATGCTTATAAATAGAGATTTTTGAAGATT
Source organism: Mastomys natalensis (assembly GCA_021653895.1). Taxonomy (NCBI): domain Eukaryota; kingdom Metazoa; phylum Chordata; class Mammalia; order Rodentia; family Muridae; genus Mastomys; species Mastomys natalensis. The sequence continues at coordinate 59,509 of JAJTUV010001957.1, forward strand.
GTTTTTAAATCATAATTTTCTTACATTGTTACCAAATACATAATATTTTATATGAACACATATAGCTTAATTTGGGTTGTCAAGAAAGCAACACACATGTACTTCCCCAGCCCTTATGGCAGATTAGGACGTTCTCTGAATTTTCATGTTTGTGTAAAGTGTTTTGTTGAGATCATGTCCTTGTGACCTGTGTTACTTCTGTCTTCTGCCCACCAGCGCCATCATATAGGAGATCGTAGCCTTTCGCTGTGTAATATGTTCCTGGATGAGATGGCCAAACAAGCTCGAAACCTCATCACCGACATTTGCACAGAACAGTGTACTCTTAGTGACCAGGTAATAATTTAAGGTTTTCAGTTATTTCTTCTGTCAGTGTTAGAATTAACCTTAGAAAAACATCTATGGCTCTGCCAGGCGGGGGTGGCACATGCCTTTAATCTCAGCACTTGGGAGGCAGAGGCAGGCAGATCTCTATGAGTTCAAAGATAGCCTAGTCTACACAGTGAGTTCCAAGACAGTCAGGCTACACAGAGAAATCCTACCTTAGAAAAAAGAAAGGAAAAAAAGAAAATATCTTTATCTCCATCTGTAAAACCTGCCCCTGTCTTCCAGACTGCCTGCAGTCTAAAACCTTCGCTCTGGCTTCACTCTCAGGACCCTCTTGACAGCAAAAACTACTCTTTACTCTGTACTTGATGCCCTATTGTATAGTATGTCCACTAGACACTAAACAGATTTAGTTTCTTCTTTATGGGCCTTTTACATAATTATAGTGACTGTATCTTACTCCATAATTGCCTGGTATGTTTTTGTTTGTCTTTTGAATGATACTTGAGTCAGTTTCTGCCTCTGCCGTGCTGTGTAGAGCCTGTGATTTAGATAGGTAAAGTACTCCCTGCATTTCTGTGCTACTGCTTGCTCGTACCAACCCAGCCAAGGTATCCTGCAGTAGTTCATAAGTTCAGAGAAGTCGATGCAGCAGTATAACAACATTTTTACCCTATTTCAGTTATTGCCGAAGCATTGTGCCAAAACCATCAGTCAAGCAGTGAATAAGAAGTCCAAAAAACAGACTGGCAAGAAAGGGGAACCTGAAAGGGAAAAGCCAGGTGTTGAGAGCATGAGGAAAAACAGGCTGGTAGTGACCAAGTAAGCCTTCTGCTTCTCCTGTATCTGCTCTGGTAGTGATTCTTTCCTCTTGTGGTGTTAGATCTAAGACAACGATAGGAATTAAAGAGGTTTTATTTTCTAACCCTTATGGAACAAACAAAACAGAACAAAAATCCTTGTAAGTTTGATTAGCTGTTAGTACTATATTCTAACATGTAGATTCATTGTGCCATTACTGTCACAAAATACCCAGCCAAAGTAATCTAAGAAGTTTACTTTGGCTCACAGTTTGAGGGTACAGTCCTGACATAGGAGGCACGGAGGTCGGAGCTCGAGGCCCTGGACACACTGTCCCTGCAGCCAGGAAGCAGGGAGTGGAATGCCGGTGCTCAGCTTGCTTTGACTTTTTATTCCCTGTGTACAGTTACGGCAGGTCCTCTCTCTTATCTCTGTGAGCCCTCACAGACACATCCATAGGTGTTACCTAGGTGATTCTCCATCTGTCAGGTTGACAGTCAATATTAACCATCACATAGATAATAGGTGCTATTTGCCTTGATATACAGAATGCTAAAGGCCAGGAATCTGTCTCAAATTTTCTGAGGCGTATTTTTAACTTAAGTCAGGTCATGGACTTAGCACTTAGTGATACATCAGAATATATCTGATACCATTATTTGAAAAAATAAATATGCTAGCTCACATTCACAGACTTAGCATTTTGATTGTTGGTTAGGAAGGCAGAGGTGGACAGTAATTGGGTGAGTGTTTTTTTGTTAAATGTTCTCTCGTTCGTAAGATGAAGAAGCCATTGACACTTTATAAACCGTTCCTCAGCTCCCGTAGCACATTAACCCCATCGGGGAAGTTACAGACGGTCGGAATAAGCACCTCCTCTGGTGGCTGCTCCGTGTACTCATTATTAGCTGAGTGTACAGAGATACGAATGATCCTGCTTAAATATTGCTTGAGTTACATAGAAACATTTTGAACTATCAGTTTAAGAATAAAAAAATAAAATTCTGCAATATACTCTGTAACTTTAGCTATTTTAATGAAATTGATTTGAATTATCTGTGATGAAATATCATTTAATTATTGTTTATTACTGTTTTTTAGCCTGGATAAGTTGCACACTGCACTTTCGGAGTTATGCTTCTCCATAAATTATGTTCCAAACATGGCGGTGTGGGAGCACACCTTCACACCGAGGGAGTATTTGACTTCTCATCTGGAAATCCGATTCACTAAGTAAGAACACACAGACTGCTGCTATCACTTCATTTAACAAGCTTGTATTCGTTATTTGATGCCTATCCAGTATCAACTTTTATTAGACAATTAGACACACTGCAAGTAGCAGTGGACCAAGAAACATGTGAAATAGTGAACTGAGAGTCACTGGGCAGCAGGTTCCTGCCCCACACTTACTGCTACTTACTGACACTGACAGTGTCAGCACCTTTCTCCTAAGATTTAGGTGTCGCACACAAACAGTAGTTTATTAGCTTCGTTTGTCTTCAGGCTTATGGAGGGTAAGTGAGTGAGGCCAGGACATCACTAGGATGCAGTCAGTAAAGAACGAACAGAAAATGAGTATGACAAGATTCAAGCGTTGAGTGTCATCAAGTGCGTAGTACAGCTTTGCCTGTGAACACCAAAGCTGTCAGTTCTGAGTAGAGGTTTACAGATGTTTGAATAATCCTACAGTAAGTAATAAAAAATTCTTTGCCTGGCGGTGGTGGTGGTGGCGCACGCCTTTAATCCCAGCACTTGGGAGGCAGAGGCAGGGGATTTCTGAGTTCGAGGCCAGCCTGGTCTACAGAGTGAGTTCCAGGACAGCCTGGGCTACACAGAGAAACCCTGTCTAGAAAAACCAAAAAAAAAAAAAAAAAAAAAAATTCTTTGAAGTTCTATGAGTGGTTTTTCTGAAGGTTAGTTATTAAGGAAGTGTTTATTACTTAATAATTTTTAATCTTGAAAATTAATAATTTAATAATTAATCATTTAATCTTAGCATCTGAAAATTTTGCCAAAGGATTTTCAAAGTGTTTGTGGTCGTTAATGAGTAATATTTCTATTGCTGTATGTGAGCATTGTGGTAAGGAAGTAGACTAGAGCTTGATACGGCAAGAATGCCGCACCAAGAGAACAAGTAGCACTATATAAAAACAACATTAAACTGAGTATTGAACAGTAATTGGCCAGTGAAGCGGCTGGTGCTGAACAGCGTCTTTTGTTCCCTTTCTTAAGTCAGATATACTAACAGTAAAACTCCGGTATTTAGACCCGAGGCACATTCTACCTTCTGGTCCTTAGCACTATTAGCTGGGTGAGTGGGAGACTGCTGCTGGGCAGAATCTGAGGCTCAGTTTTTAGTTCCTGTGTTTTCCTTTTATAAATAGTTTGGTTATAATCTGTGGGGATGCAAGTGCTCTTTTTTCCCCAAACCTCTTTTAGTGAGTGGGGTCAAGACAAGGGAGCACTTGCTTTGTTTGTGTATGTTTTGTTTTTGTTGTTTAGTTTTAGTCTTAGTCCTCGGGGCTAAATACAAGAGTCGTAATTTTCATCTTGAGTTGGCTTATCTGGATGTAGTCCTAGCTGTGGGCTTTGTCTGCTGTGTTAAAGATGCATCTTTACAAATTCAAGTCTAATGCTTGTGGGAGCTTCTTGAAAAAGTGATAGGGGCTGGCAGCAAGGCTCCGTAGGTAAAGGTGCTTGCTGCAAAGCAGGTAGACACTTGGTAGAAGGAGAGAACTAACTTTACAATGTTGTTCTTTAACCTATACACACACACACACACACACACACACACACACACACACCAAAAAATTGTAATTTATCAGTGTAATTTTTAAAAAAATTGTAAATAAATGTAATTTAAGTAAAAAATTTTTAAGGGACTAGGAAGGACTGATGCAGGAAAAGATCAGTTAGAGAAGTATTTTCAAGCCTGTGTTTCCGTTTTAGCTTTATATATGCACGGGGAGTAAACGTGCTTTAATGTGCTGTTCAGTGTCCTTGTTTAACTGTCAAGTAGTTGTTGAAAACCAACATTAAGTCAAACAAACATTTATACATGCTCATTTATTTTGTCAAATTTAGAACTTTGTATAACTTTATAAATGTTTAATTAAACTATTTCTCTAGTTACATATTCTCTTTTTAGATGTTTTGAAGCCTTTGCTCATTCTAAACAGACCACCTCCAAACAGTGACTCTTTTTATACTTTACTAAGGTTTGAACCTTAGTTTATTTCATTTATGAAATATTAGTGATGATAACTACATAGCCATGTTAGTAAATACTGGGATTTAGTTTATTCACATAAAATCCAAAAGCTTCAAGCAGCAGTGCCAAGTAAATTTAAACTATAGTGTAAATATCTCATTATCCTGGCTCTATTAATGCAGTTTTTAAAGTCCTTTTTATGTCTAATCATTGTTGGTAACTTACATTCTCAGAATGATTTTTAATTACTTGTATTCCTGTTTCATCATTTTTAGGTTATGAGATAACAATAATTTCATGGCTTTATTTTAAAAATATTTAAAAATTAATTTTATTGCTTATTTGATATTAGATGTTAGCGGGTTGAGTAGATTGTTTGCATAAGTGAGAAAATCTTAATGTCTTTTATTATCCCCAGATCAATTGTTGGAATGACTATGTATAATCAAGCTACACAGGAAATTGCAAAGCCATCAGAGCTTCTAACAAGCGTAAGAGCATACATGACTGTACTCCAGTCCATAGAGAACTATGTGCAGATTGACATCACCAGAGTATTTAATAATGTTCTTCTTCAACAAACACAGCACTTAGACAGTCATGGAGAGCCAACCATCACAAGTCTGTATACAAATTGGTAAGGAGCACATTTAGAAGTTTTGAATAATGACAAGTTTTGTTTTGTAATAAACTCCTTAGGAAAACTATTTTATGGTTAAGATTTTATATATGAATCTTTTGCTTGCTTCTGTGTATGTGTACCACATGTGGTACTGGTGCCCTTAAAAGCCAGAAGAGGGCATCAGATTCTCTGAAACTAGGTCACAGTTATGAATCAGCACACATATGCTAGGATCCAGACCCTCGGTGTTCGTACCCACTGAGCCATCCCTCCCTCTAGCATTATGTACTCATTTATTTTATCAGTTAACTTAAAACATATATAGGATGTAGACTAAATACTTGAACAAACTATTTCTCCTAGTTACAGATTTCCTTTTCCTCTTAGGTACTTGGAAACTTTATTAAGACAAGTCAGCAATGGGCACATAGCTTATTTTCCTGCCATGAAAGCATTTGTGAACTTACCCACAGAAAATGAATTAACCTTCAACGCAGAGGAATATTCTGATATATCAGGTGAACATTATATGCTAGATTTAGAAAATAAACAGAGCCTGATTGTTTTATATGTGACTTGATTTGGCTTGGTTGTTTTGGGTGTTAATAATTAGTTTGTAAGCTGGGATAGACCAGTATGTCAGTGTATCTTAATATATTTGCTCTGTCAAGAAACTGAAATTAATTCGTTTCCTTTCAGAAATGAGATCCTTATCAGAGCTCCTGGGCCCGTATGGGATGAAGTTCCTAAGTGAGAGTCTTATGTGGCATATTTCATCACAAGTCGCTGAGCTTAAGGTACAGTCTTCACCAGCCCACCTTGCTGTCCTTGTTTGCAGTGTTGGGGTTTGAACCTCTGACCTCACACATGTTAGGCAAGTGCTGTACCACTAAGCTGCATCTCCAGCCTTTTTCTCATTTTTTATTTTGAAACAGGGTCTTGTTAATTTCCCAGGCTGGCCTCAAACCTTCTTCACCAACCTCACAAATGGCTAGTATTTTGAATGTAGGCTGCTCCACGTGGCTTTAATTCATCCTTTAAATATTAATTCTTGTAAAACATTTCAGGAATGTGAAAATACCTAGAATTTAAATTAGCCTAGCATGACAGTCCATGGAGGGGTGCTGCTCACTGGCTTGCTCCCCATGTTGCTTAGCCTGTTTTCTTAGAAAACCATCAGCCCAGGTATGACATCACCCACAGTGATCTTGGCCTTCACACATCACTCACTAATGAAGAAAATGCCCAAGAGCCAGATCTTTTGGAGGCACTTCCTGAATGAGGTTCTCTTGTTTCAAATGACTCTACCTTGTGTCAAGTTGACATAAAACGAGCCAGCAAACCTGGCTTAGTGTGTTTTATCTTAAATCCTTTAAGCTCTTTGAAAAATGTCTTTGGACTGCTTAATGTTTAAATAAAGATATTAATGGCAGTAACATTTTAAATTACCATTTTTATCATTTTAGTAATATGTCAATGCTAAGATAATTTATATTGAATGAGCACACACATACACATATATATGTATTTATAAAATGACTGAACATTTTGAGAGAAATTTAATTTGGATCACTAAACCTCTTAGAAGTTGCCAGACTAGAAAAGGCCTGTTTAAAGTACTGTAGTCTGTCTAAGCATGTGGTGGTCCTTACTCTTGCAACTAACTCTGCTGAATTTTTCCTGACCTCTTCATGAACTGGAAAACTGAAGGGAAATATTAGTCTTGCATAAATCATTCTGAGATTCCTTTATTAATACAATTGTATAGCATAGAACCTTTGGGCTTGCTGAATTTTGTCTTTTATCTTTCAAATGGTAACTCACAAACAAGTACATGAGTCATTAAAACAAAGCTCTGGGCCTGACCTGGGCCCCTGTCTTTTGTTTATAGAAACTTGTGGTGGAGAATGTTGATGTTCTAACACAAATGAGGACCAGCTTCGACAAACCAGACCAGATGGCTGCACTCTTTAAAAGATTATCATGTGGGTAACCCATGCTACTTTTTATAAATGTTCAAAAGATCTAACATGCAGTATGTAACTTCTACCCAAAATTTGTAATATAAATGCAAGTAACAAACTATGAAAAGTGCTCTTTAGCATATGAAGAGAAATAGCAAAAAATGTTAGTCACAGGATCTTTTCAGTGTACATCTACTCTATTTATTATTCATTCATTCATTCATTCTCCAGGTGACGGGGTCTTGACCCCATAGAGGCCTTAAACTCACAACGGTCTGCCTGCCTCTGCTTTTTAGTTGCTAAAATTAAAGATGTGTACCACTACACCAACTTTACTTCAGATATGCTTAACAATATTTTTTAATACTTGTCAGTTATTAGCAAATATTACCTTTAATGAGTTCTTGAACCCACTAAACTTAATATATTAGGTCTACATTAATTCGACTAAAAGATAATTAACTTCTGAGTCTATAACTTTCTAAAACTCATTCCCTGATGTTTCCAGACACCAAGTAAAGGCTGCAGTATATATTGACAGGTGTTAGATCTGTAACCATGGCCACAGTCAGCAGTTCTGTCCTCTCAGCACCCACTGCCTCTGTTGTCTTCTTCCTACTCTTAAACTCACACACACATTCCGCAATCACAGAGCAGACTCAGGTCTGGCTTCTTTCACTTAGCATGCTTTTGAGATTTATCTGTCTGTGTTGTCCACTGGACTAATAATTTGTTCCCTCTTTTTTTCTTTTCTATTTAATTAGTATTCTATTGCATGAAAACCTAAGCCTGTCAATTACAGCTTTAATTTTTCTTTAAATATCTTCTTGAAAATGATGCTGCAGTTATACTTTACTCAAATGGTAAAGGCACTAAAAACTTAAGAAATCAAAATAATTTATATTGGAGAAAGGCAGAATGAGTTTACTACTCTACCAAACCCCCAGGGGTGGGGAGATATGATAAGAGCTCGCTCAGTGAGTGTCCATGCTTACCATGAGCAAGGCCATGGCTGTATAGTATCTGAAACAGTATCAATAATTGGAAACAAAGCATGTATTTATATACTTCACCTCTTGATATTTTCTTTTCAGATACTTAGAGAATCACTTTATTGTTTGCCTTCTAGTTTTAATAACTCACTTAATAAAAATTACCATAAAATTAGTGCTCAAAACACTAAAGATGGTCTTGTAAAACACAGTAGTTGCCAGGACTTAAAAAGGAAGCCGTATGGGAGTTTGGGGTGTGATGGAACTGTTTACCATGGAACAAACATATACATTATAATTTTATAGAACTGTACACCAAGATGGGGAGCAGGAAGCTGAGTTTATTATGTGGTTGTTTGAAAAAGAAAGAAGGTCAACTTTACAGTCACAGGGGAAAAGCGTTTTAACCTTTAATTTTTATTATTTTGCTGTTTCCGGGTTTTGTTTATTCTTCATTCTTCATTGTTTTTGTTCCTCCCATTTTCTGGAGTCAGCTGACCATGATCACACTACTAGCCTTAGCTGTACTGAACTTTCCTAGTAATAAACAGTCTTTATATTGGACCTTGTCATTTGAAGCAGTTAATACACTGAAATGTTTAATAGCCCAGTCTTTAACTCTACTGGGCAACTGAAACAAAATGAAACTTACTAAAATTCTAAAGAGAATTTGCAGTCTTGATATATAATTCACTGTCCCTTAACAGGTGATGTTGGGATTTGCTAAAACTAAAATTTAAAGTGTTGAATCATTGTGAGCCATATTTATAAAATTAGTCTTAAAATAAAATATATTAAGCCTATTTTCTGTTTCATTAGAAAAAGAAAAGATGTTCTTGAGAGAGGCTTCCGCAGAGCAGGTGGCTATTCTGTGGGGTGAAATGCTCTTAAACTTAGAATCAGCAAGTCATTCTTGAAAGAGACAAGCAAGGCACTATGATTTATTAATAGTGGCTCCGAATTTGCCATTGGTATGGAATTGTTTTTCACTTTAAGGCTTCTGTGTCACTCAAATCTCATAGTGTTACCCCAGTTCTTACTTCCTGTCCTCAGACGATCTCTCTTGGCCATCACCTGATTCCAGACCATTATCTTCTAGTTTTCTGCTATGATTCTTTGTTTTGAAAATGTATTTCATTCCCTTTCATCCTCCCGTCACCATGTGTAAGCCTGCACACTGCAGTAGAGCACAGTTAGGATGGTGATCTCAGTGGTTTGGAGCTATGTGTCCAGAGCATACATAGCCTGTGCCCCAGTGCTCCTTTCCATTGTGGTCTCCTGTCGCTCACTGAGACCTGACCATGCATGCTTCTGTTTACCCTTTTAGAAATTTTGGCTAATGAAGCTTTTTCCTTTTTTAAATATTACTTATTTATTTTTATTTATATGAGTACACTGTAGCTGTCTTCAGACACACCAGAAGAGGGCATTGGATCCCATTACAGATGGTTGTGAGCCACCATGTGGTTGCTGGGAATTGAACTCAGGACCTCTGGAAAAGTAGTCAGTGCTCTTAACCACTGAGCCATCTCTCCAGCCTACTTTTTCCTTTTTTAAAGTTGTGTTTTTAATTACATTTAGAGTGAGTGTGCATCTCTGTGTATACATGCATGTGTGCATGCATGTGCATGTCTCTGTATGTGTAAGGTCATACGTGCAGAGGACAGAAGTTGCTTCTGCGTCAACCATGTGGGTGCTGAAGGCTAAGCTCAGGTTGAGCTACCTCACTGGCGCGTGTTTAGCTTTGCTTGGAGAATCTGTTCTTCCTGGTCTTCCTTTATGCCAACCAGGATGACATTTTCTTAAAGAAATCTTGTGTTGGTTTTTTATTTTTCTGTCCATTTCTTTTCTCTGGTAGAAACACTTCCCTAGTCTCCCACTACTCCACTGTTTATTAATCTCCAGTCTGCTGTTCATCAGACACTCACATGCTGGAGGCAGATAAAGATCAATAGATTGATTTTTGTTTATATGGAATTTACCATGCATTTGTGTTGGCTTTTTTTTTTTTTTTTTTTAAGCATCTTTTACATTTATCACATTTAGCTCATATTATTCTTATTTACATTGCTTAATAAAGCATTTATAGTTGAGTTTAAATTCTTTTTTTTTTTCTTTGTTTTTCGAGACAGGGTTTCTCTGTGTAGCTTGGCTGTCCTGGAACTCACTCTGTAGACCAGGCTGGCCTCGAACTCAGAAATCCGCCTGCCTCTGCCTCCCAAGTGCTGGGATCAAAGGCGTGCGCCACCACTGCCTGGCAAGAGTTTAAATTCTTAGAAAGTCCAAACAAACCACCCAATTCCTGCTCTTCATTTGGCATCTGTGGTTGTTTCCTATACAGCTCTTTCTAGAAATGTGTTTATTTGAATTTTTCTCATATAAATGTACTCATATTTTAGGTGTGTGTATGTATGTGTGTAGTAGATACACATGTCCTGCACCTTATGGCAGGTATCTTCCTTAGTAGTTACTCCACCATGTGTTTTGAGGCACTGGGTCCCAGAAGCTGAAGCTCATCAGTCTTGCAGGCTGGCTGTCCAGTGCACTGTATGGATCTTCCTGTTTCCACTCCATGGCATTAGAATCACGTGTGCTTGCGCCCCCCAGCTTCATCATGGGTGCTCAAGATCCAAACCACACTTGCACAGCAAGCACTTTACCCACTGCGTCATCTTCCCAGCCACGTCCCCTTCTTATCTGCTTAGATTGCTTGCATTGAAGCCCAGGCTGTTTTTCTATATTATATTGTTACATAGTTCATTGTCGTGTACAATGTAATGTAGTTCATTGCCTTGAATACGGTATTTAATACATGTCACCTTTGAATCCCAGTATCTTATTTTGTTAGCACAGTTTGAGTATTAAGGATATAGTAATCATTTTCAAAATAATCTTCTCTGAGCAGCATACAAGTGCTCAAGTCTTTCACCATGGGTTCCAGTAACTTAGCTCTACCCCAACTGCTTATAATCTCCCAAACAGCACTGATCAGGATGGCCCTGGGTAGCTCCTCAGATCAGAGGTTACCAGTATGGCCATAGGCCTCCTTATGATCTTAATATATATTTTTTTCCCTTTTTTGGCCACAAGTTAAGAATAAGGGGGCTAGAGAGATAGCGCAGCAGTTAGGAGTACTTGTTGTTCTTGCAGAGGACTGGAGTTTGATTCCAGGTTTCCAGCACCTTCATCAGTAGCACACAACTGCCAGTAACCACAGTTCCCAATTCCAGGGCATCAGGCACCTTCTTCTGGCTTCCTTGGAATGCACATTCTAGCATCACACACAGAGACCCAGAGAATTTTTTTTTTTTAAATTTAAATAAGAATGGGAGAGACTGGGGATAGAGAGATGGCTCAGTGGTTAAGAGCATTGACTGCTCTTCGAGAGGTCATGAGTTCAATTCCCAGTGCCCACCTGGTAGCTCACAACCATCTGTAATGGAATCTGATGCCCTCTTCTGGTGTGTCTGAAGACAGCTATAGTGTATTCGCATACATAAAATAAATCTTTTTAAGAGTAAAAGAGAAGAAAAGAAAGAAAGAAAAGAAGAGGAGAGATGGTTTTGAGATTAAGAGCACTGTTCTTCCATAGAACCTGGGTTCTACTCCTAGCATGTACATGGCAGCTTATAATCCTCTGAAACTCCAGTCCCAGGGGATCTGATGCCCACTCCTGGCCTCTGTAGGTACCTTGGCACATGAAAAGTACAAATATACATTCAGGCAAACACCTATACTGACACACTGAAATAAAACAAAAGAATTTAAAATCAATAATTTATTCAGAGTTCCTGTACCATGTGAGGGTTTGACTCCTAAGCATCCTGTAACCTTTGTCCCTAGCTTCATCCCTAGCTCTCCTTACTCCTGCCTTTGCCAAGTGTATGAGGGGGTTATTTCAAGGTCATGTTAATGTGAACTTCTAATACATTTAAAAGAACAGAGCTCTCTCTGTTGTGTGTGTGTGTGTGTGTGTGTGTGTGTGTGTGTGTGTGTGTTGTGTGAGAGAGAGAGAGAGAGAGAGGAGAGAGAGAGAGAGAGAGAGAGAGAATTGGTAGATATTTTAAAGTTTAAATATTAGGTATCAGTATTTTTAAATATTTGTTGACTCAAATTGTCATTAATCATGGTATTCCAGAAATTTTGATTTTGAGAGTTTTCTCTAAAGCTAAAATAAAATGTCACTTTATGATTTTTTCTTCTCCTCTTCCTTGCAATTTAGCTGTTGACAGTGTCTTGAAAAGGATGACAATAATTGGTGTTATTTTATCCTTCCGGTCACTGGCACAAGAAGCACTGAGAGATGTAAGAAACTATTTCTACATCATATCTTCATTTTCTAAAAACTAAAATTCACAGTTAGCAATAATGAGAATAAACTTCCAGTTTGTATAGTAATGGTAAATAAAGTACAGTTTTGGTTTGGCATTGAATTTGGTTAATGCACTATTTCAGCTTTAAAGTGTTCCTTTAGAGCAATACTCAGTCGCTTTAATACTGACTGCATATCATTTCCATGTATTCTGGCTTTTTAGAAAGACGTAGTAAAAGTTACTACATTTTTGTGAAAACCTGATTTTATCAAACGGTAGTATTTCCTAGCTGTGCAGTCGGCCGGGTAGCACTGACCCTGTTTTCGTGTGTTGCCTGTCTAGGTTTTGTCCTACCACATTCCTTTCCTCGTGAGCTCCATCGAAGATTTCAAGGATCACATTCCTCGGGAAACTGATATGAAGGTAGAGTTTTGTTAGACTTTGTTGTTGTAAAATGAGATGTTCAAGTTACATGAGGAATAAAATGTAAAAACCTGAAAATAGCACACATGCCTGGGATACTGTGTCTCTAGGTCTCAGTACCAAAGAATTTCTAACCATTCTGAAAACCAGCCTTCTTTGATCAACTTAATGATTATAAGGACATGAAATTTGTTAAAAATGAATCTTTTACCCCCTTAATGTGATAGGTTTTTCTTTCATGGTCATAAAGCAGAAAGATGAGTTGTTGTAAACTCAATTTGTATTCAGTTTTTAAATTAGCTATTTAAAAAGTCTTAGATGGCTATAGTCCACTCAAAACCAGGTTTTGTTTTTAGCATTTTATTTTTTCCTTAATGACTGACTATAAGACAGAAAGTTGATAGCTTTTGAAGAGTCTGTAGTTATTTGTTTTAAAATTTTTTATCCATGAGATCAAAACCACCGATTCAATCCCAGCTGTGATTTCATAGTGTATTTAAATCACATGATGTACAAGGAGTCATAGTTATTGCAAGTGTCCATGTTTGAGACATGATTTTATACTTGGTTTATTATATATACATGTGTGTGTCTGTCTATCCTTGTCCATCTCCCAGGGATCAAACAGGTTGTCAGGCTTGGTAGTAGAAGCCTCTGTCTGTGAACCTTCTTGATAGACTGCCTTGCGTATCTCGACTCTTAAAGGGTGTTCAAATTTCAGAATGATGCCTTTCAAACTTTAGTGTGGGATGGGGTTTGAATATCTTCCTGTGTAGCTCAGATGGTCATACACTCTAAATAATCCTCCTGCCTCTGCCTCAGCCTCCCAAATGCTGGGATTACAGATTTATGCCACTGTGCTTGCTTTATTCAAATGGCTTATCATCTACCACTCTGTTTTCATTATCTGCCTCTCTTCATATGTCTCTTCTGACCTAAAAGTTTGTGAGCATTCTCTCAGGATCCATTTACCTCTTCATTAATTCAGCTTGAAACTCTTCCCTCTTCTGTTTCTGTTTCTGCCTTTGGAAGTCCAGCCTGTCTGTGAGGCCAGGGTCACTTTCCATTTTCTGAGAACCATTTCTAGATTCCCCAATGATAAAAGAGTTTTTTTCTTAATGCTAGTAGGCAATTTTTCATTTTTTCTTCTGTCTATATTTATACTAGATAATAAAAATCTTAAAGGCTTTTGTTTCTATTAATTTTTGGTTTTCCTATAATGCTTTATAATGTAAGCATTTGAGTGTAATGATTGTCCTATGATTTTATGACTGTAACTATGAATAGAGCAGAAAATGAGTTTTCTAAGTAGAAATACAAGGTACAAGGTTAAACAGTTCTTATTGAGCACACTGATACCTAGGTGCTGAGAATTCTAATATAGTGCCTAAATTGAATTAATTATCCGATTCTTATTACTTAGTATAATTTTTAAATTTATTTTTAGCAAACTATCAATACAATTGACTTGGTTTAAAGAACCCAAATATGATTTTTAGCAGCTTTGTTCTTCTGTCATCAAAGTTGCTCATCTAAAGTGTACAGTTCCATGGTTTTGAATATAATCACAGAGGCATGGCCATCACAGTCCACAGTTAGTTTTGGAGTATTTTTATCATCCCCAAGAACATCAGTACCCAGAGCAGGAGCTCCCCACTTTCAGCTCACTCCTCATCCTAGATAACTAGGTCTCTGGAGACAGCTCTGCTTGAGTATAAATCATATAACAGAGTTTTTTGATTTAGATGTCTTTAACTTAGCATGTTTTCATGGTCTACCATGTTACAGCATGTGTTAGCACTTAATTTTTTAGTGTTTTATTGTGTGAATGTACTATAGTTTATTTATTCAGTTAATCAGTTACAGATATGGGTTGCTTTTACTTCTTAGATATTGTAAATAATGCTATCTTTTTTTTTTTTTTTTTAATCCATGTTGATGTTTTTGTTCTCTTGTATAGCGAATGGATTCTGTAGAAATTGTGTTTAGCTTTGAGGAACCACCAAACAGATCGGCTATGGCGACACTGTTTTATATTGCTATCAACACTTAATGAGAGGCCAGGGATTTCTGTATCCAGTCCTTGTCTTCTTGATGAGAGCTATTTTAGTAGGTGTGCAGAGGTACCACACTGTTTTGATTTTCATCTCCTTCATTCAAGAGGCTGCCACACATCTACGATGTGTCTGTATGGCTTCTTGAGAGAAAGGTTTATTTGGATCTTTTGCCCAGTTTTTAACTGTGTGTCACCTGTGTGTGCAGAGTTGGGTCTCTCCTTTTACCTTTGCCTGGCCTCTAGGAGTTGAACTCCATCTCCAGGTTTATGCCTTTTCCCACTGAGCTATCACTGACCCACATCACTTTTATTTTTGAACTGTCAAGCAGTAATATATCTTCAGTAGAATCATGGTTCTGAATTCTCTTTTCAGTTTCTTGGTAGTATCCAAGAATCACAAACTCATTTCAGTGTACTTTGGCTTATCTGTTTTTTCTTTTGTTTACAATTTTGCTGTCAAACAAATATTGTCTTGACAAAGGTCATCAGGATTTATGCCTGTATTTTCTTCTAAAATTTTGAAATTTTAGCTTTTATGTTTATATCTTTGGTGCACTTTGAATTTGTGTTGGTGTATGGTGAGCAGTGTGTCTCTGCAGCTTAGTCCAAGGCTGTTTCTATTTGTCTGAGCTTTATTAACTGTTAATATCAAAGATAACCAATTATGTATACAGTTTTTAACTAAAATATCAGTCAGCATATCTTGAATAATTAGAATCTATGCATGATGTAGAAATTGCTTTATCAGATTCTTAGGTTTTTATATTTTTCTGTAATTAATTTGCTGTGTTTATAGATCTGATTAAGCATTGAATCCCTGAAGTTTTTAATTAAGTAACTGTGGATGTAAGCTAATACTAATTCACTTTTGTTTGTTTATTCATTTCTCAATGTTTACTCTAGCCCAGACTGAGCTGGTTCTGTAGCCCAGACTGGCCTTGAACTCTGAAGTGCTGATATTACAGGTGTGAGCCACCACAACTGGCTTTATTTCTTTCTTTTGACTTGATATTTTACTTCCATCTTTGCAAGACAAAAAGTAACTAGGATGGTTCTGTGGAGCTTGCTACAGAGGGGTTGCAAGCCTTGTTTGCACAGTGAGAAATTATTAGAGCATTGTCTAGTGTGGGTTACCTACACTGTCAACCCTGCTTCAGTCAAGGTGCTGAAATCTTCTAGTATGTTTCTAGGCAGACTGATGTATACCATAAATATTTTCTTACTAAAGTAAACTTTCTCAGAAGTTTGCTAAAATACTTATTTCTTTGTAATTCCTGTATTTTTGTCAGGTTGCAATGAATGTGTATGAGCTGTCATCAGCTGCTGGATTACCATGTGAGATTGATCCTGCCTTAGTAGTAGCTCTTTCCTCACAAAAATCAGGTAAAATGCGTTAAAATATGGAACTTTCTTATTAAAATTATAGGGCAGCCTGGGTATACATGTAGTACTTGTTTTTCAAAATGTCTTGTGTTAAGCTTTATGTATTCATTCATTCATTCATCTTCATTCATTTGTAATTGGAATAGATCTGGATACAAAAGACAAAATGCCTTGCTTTGGAGTTTTTGCTGTAGCATAGTCATCACATACTGTTCAAGCCATACTACTGGACGAAGCTGTTAAAGTCCTTTGGTGTAGATAGATACAGCAATGCAGAGGAACAGTGCCATTTCAGCTTTAGTGAGCTCGGAGAGAAAAGGAAGAAATGCATAATACAAACTAAGATGGAAGCACCAATGTAATCAGAGAAAAAACAAGCACTTGGGAAAAAGCTCCTAAGAAAGTGAAAGCAAATCACAGAGTGCACTGCAGTGAACTCTGATGATGATATTGGTGTCTGTGTAGTCAGTGCAAGAACACTCAGATGAGTGTGAGAGAAGGGACTGGACACACTTGATATGGAGCAGCTCTATCGGGAACAGAGGAAGACAATTACAATAGCTAGAGGCAGGAGGAAAATCAAGACACAGTACTTGTGCTGGGAATCACACTCTCACTTTAGCTGTACCCCAGCTTGTGAAAAGGACTTTGTGAGATGGAGAAGATAAGAATGTTTGTATGCTGGTGGAAGACAGCCCTTATGATAGCCAGGGAGCTGGGAACTACAGAAGGGTGTCCTGTTTTAATTACAATCGATGCTCACCATTGAAAGGTGCTATGTTACATAATACTGACCATTTAGAAATTTTAAGGTCAGTTCTTTGAAACATAGTATCAAAAAATGTTCTAAGTAATTCATGGTTTCTCTACAATGTCAGTAAATAAGGTGTTTTTGTTTTTTGTTTTTTATTGTTGATGATGTTGTTTTTGTTTGTTTGGTTTGGTTTTGGTATTGAAGTGCCCTCTCTACTCTTTTGATTTTAATTTCTCCTTTAAGTTTTTTCACTTACTTTATGTATATGAGTATTTTGCCTACCCTTAATTATATGTACCTGGTGCATGTCTGGTGCCCAAGGAGTGAAGAAGAGGGTATCAGCCTCAGAGCTGGTAGTCGTGAGCTATCATGTGGGTGCTAGGAACTGAACCCAGGTCCTCTGCAAGAGCAACAAGTGCTCTTAGCCACTGAGCCCTTTTCTATTGAGCCAACTTGCAATCATTGAGTTATTAGTTTTCTTTTTAATTACACTGTTTTTCCTGATTCAAATAATATATAAATTATTGCTTCTAGGTATTTTTATGATCAACCAAAGTTTTAAAAATATACTGTGTTTTTGTTTTCCTGTGATCGATCCATAGTTTCATATAATTGCCAACTACAGGGTAACTAGAAGTTCTCAGGTGTCAGATAAGAAGCCAAGTGTTAAACAGAAAAATTTATATATATTTTAGTAAAGGTCTTATAGCTACAGAGTGTGTTAGATATCTTCATTCATAACTGCTTCCTTCTGTTTCCTAGAATGGAGAAATAAGTAATGCATTCCCCTTTTATATATAGGTAACCTTTAAGCAATATATTTAAAATTATATTCTTAGCTATCCTAAGGAAAGAAAGGGATTTTTTTTTCTTTTAGTGAATTTTCAGATTATAGATAAGAAATTTATAAATGGTAATATGTATGATATTCTCATAAGTATTCATCAGTTTTCAATTAGGAAATTTAAATAAAATTTATTACCTTTATTTTATAGGTTAGATTATTAATTTTCAAATAATCCTGAAGAAAAGCTTGATTTTCATTCCTTATTCTTTTCTTTAGAGAACATTAGTCCAGAAGAAGAATATAAGATCGCATGCCTCCTGATGGTCTTTGTAGCAGTCTCCTTGCCTACACTGGCCAGCAATGTGATGTCACAGTACAGCCCTGCAATAGAAGGTACCTGGTTTACAATTGTTGTGACAGTGAAAGAACATTGGCTTTAGTGTTACCTGTATTTTTCTCTTTAGATAATTAATGTTGTTTTCTGATAAAATAGTGCTCAAGTTCTGCCAAGTAGTAGCTTTGGAGTGGGCATCCTAATTTTCTGAAATGTGAACTGTGTGTAGGTCAGCTCAGAAGTGCAAGCAGAGGATAATGTGCATGTTTAATGAGGTGGTTTTAGGGGCTGAGAGGGTGTGCCTTAAAGCAACTTAGCCCTTATCATTTACATTTCCAAGGTGTAGGACCAAGCATCACATCTTTCCAGAGTGTTTACCTACTCATGAAATACTGACCTGATATTAGTTGCATCCTTGCTGTAATATTTAAAAGCACTCATGCTCATAAAATGAAAAGAGTAAGTCACTAATTCTTAGTCAGTTCATATAGTCTGAGGAGTCATTAAAGCTTGCCGTCGTCTGTGTGACACAATAATATTTTGTGGTCACGCAGACTGCACAGCCCTGTTTGTTCTTTCCCAGGACACTGCAACAATATACATTGTTTGGCCAAAGCCATCAACCAAATTGCTGCAGCTTTGTTTACAATTCACAAAGGAAGTATTGAAGACCGACTTAAAGAATTCCTGGCGGTATGTCTAATCAAATATGACATTTTACAAAGAAAACAAAAAGTTATGCCTATATTATGCAACAGTACATTCCCATTATTTTTACATTTTATTTAGTGTTCTCCAAAGACATTTTTGTTCTCAGTTTATTAAGTATTAAATCTTGTTTCTTTTTTAATGGTTTGTTTTTGGAAAGGTAGATTGCATCGTTTATCATTGTTTTCCCTCTAGCTTGGAGTCTTTCCTTCCAGAGCTCTGCTATGTAGCCTGTTTGCTTAAACTAATGTTTGGACTAGAGATTGTCTTCACATTCAAGATATTTTTTTTCTTCAAAGAAAAGTGGAGGCCTAGAGAGAGAATGTGTCCTTTAAAGATTCAGTTTACTCATTTTCATTTACGTAGACAGAGACCATGAGTAGTGACAAACTCCACAGTAAGAGTACTGCTTGAGAGCTGTGATGGAGCACAAACCATACCATAGCTAATGGGGAGGCAGAGATAGGATTACAAGTACCGGACAAGCCTGGGCTAACGAGTGAGATCCTCTTTCCAAAAAACAAAGGGCTAGAGTGATGGCTCCTAAGTTAAAATTATTTGCTTCTCAGTTCCCAGACCTACATTGGGCAGCTCACAACCACCTATAACTCCCATCCCAGCGACTGGCCAGCATGGGTACTGCACACTCATGGCACACACACATTTATTGAGGTACTCACACGGAAAATAAAAATAAATATTTAAAAGAGTAGCAGAGGATATTTTTCCTTATTCCTACTTATTTGAAGAAATACTATTAATAGGTACAAAAGTCAACTTTTAATAGGTATAAAAGTATTACTTGCAGGGCTAGAGATGGCCCAGCAGTTAAGGATGCTTACTGTTCTTCCACAGGTTCAGTTCTTAGCACCTACATCAGATGTCTCAGGACTGCCTCTAACTACAGTTCTTGGATCTGATGCCCACTTGTACACAAAGTCATGAAGGCATATACATACACACATATGAAGCGGGTGATATTTAGAAAAGCCGCGGGGCGGTCCAGCTCTACTAGCTATCTGGGCTGCTCGCCATGTTCCCGCACTAGAAGCGGCCAGAGGCCAAGAGTACCCCACGGGCATCTGGGTCTACTGATCATCTCCATGGAGACTGTGACCCAAAACATGGCTCTTGGACCAACCCTGTCACCCTCATGGTTCTCTGCTAAGCTCCAGACAATACCCGCCATGCTCGTGGTTCCCGGTAGAATGAAGACTCTTAATGCTTAAAGATTATCGAATGGATTTATATATTTGGAAATGCTCAATACACAAGATGCCCAACCAATTAGAATTGTTACCCAATATCTAAACTTTTGATAGAAATTGCTGCCCGGGACTGCTAGAGACCCATGGTTCTTCCTCCATACTGCTTCCTCTCTCCCCTTCCCTTTCTTCCTCCTCTTCCTTTTCCTTCCAACTCCTTACTCTGCCTCCCTCTTCTACTGCCCAATCACGGAGATCCACTGCAAATACAACGTAGCAGGAAGCTATCCTGCAACACACATAAACAAAAATAAACCCATAAAATTACATGTGACTAGCTACTAAAAGAGTAATGTTAAATCTGTCATCAGACATGGTTTAGTGCAGTATCTTTCTTTACCAGTGTATCTTTTTCATACTTTGCTTAAAGAGCAGATAGTTTAAGCAAAATGAACCCTAGAATATTTGTTTTTTTTCTTTGTTAAAAATCTTGTTAGCATATATATGTGTGTGTGTGTATACATACATACATACATATATATATATGAATACAACAGTAATTTAAGGAACTCAAGTTTGAAAGCATTACAATTCAGTTGTTTTCCTTTTATTTACTGTATTTCTCTTTTGGGGTTTAATGTCCTTTCTTAAAATTACTATGACTACAACCCCAGATTGAAATTGTCTTCTTATTTAGGATCTAAAAAGTACACAGTACATTTACCTCTTATCTATAGATTATGCATTCTCAGTTCCCCATGACAAGAGGGTACTTGAAGTCAGGGATAGTACTGAACTACATGCATTCATGTACATACATATACCAACTAAATACAGGGAACTATTAAAGCACAATAAATTATTAATAGAAATAATAGGATAGTTTCACCAGTCTGCATGCCATAGTAAAAGTTAGGAGAGAGAAATCCCTCAAAATACTTTATTGTCCTATATCCACCCTTCTTGTGACCTGAGATGACACTGGTGTGGGTAGGTAAATGAAGGTGATGATGTAGACATTGGTGGACTATGAGGGTGGGCTCTGACTTTAGACAGTACTTCAAGGGAGGATCCTCTGCTTTGGGTGATACTGATCATTAAGCCAGGAGAATATCATGACTTGATACCAAAAGAGAGTAGTACTAAGTCTACCCATCAGACATGGCTGCGTGTAGTTCTTGGACATTAGTAGCAGATAATGGTGATGGCTGGGGATTCTCAACAGCCTTTAACAGAAACCTTGGAAGAATATTGGAATCAGTACTTACTGTATTTTTAACTCATGGAAGTATTGGTGCAGAGGTTGTAATCGTTCAGGGACCATGTGGTTGACCTCAGTGCTGTATGCCATCCAGAGACCTTACTCCATTAATCTCGACCTTTAGAGCCTATGCACTGTAGATCACTTGGGCATACTTCAGTTACGTGCTCGGTGCTTCTTCTCTCTTCCTCTTCTTCCGTATTGTCTCTAGAAGACTCAGCTTCTACAGCCCTTATGTGTTAATAGCTCGTTGTGCGCTGCAGCATGGTCTTCACCAAGTAGTTCAGCAGCTCCTGTCCCACCAACTTGTCTTTTTGTTTTAAAGTGAGTTTCTGATTTTCCTGTCTATCCCCAGAAAGCCTTTAAAGCAACTCATCTATCACCATATCCATGAGTTCCTCATATCGGTTCTAGTTTTACTAATCCATTGCTGCTTTAATGAGTGTTATTGTGGCCACAGTAGCAGATAGTTTTCAGTACTCCATTATGTCCAGATTCCAGATTGGGGTTTCCCTTGATTGCTAGTTGATTACAAACAAATACCAGGAGGTCGATATGGCCTTAATAAACTAAATCATACTCTGGTCAGATTAAAACACTTAACATCACATTTTCTTCTCCTCCCTCCCTCCCTCCTCCTTCCCTCCCTTTCTTCTTCCCTCTCCCCCTCCCTCCCTCCCTCCCTTCCTTCCTTCTTTCATCATCATTATTGAGATTTTGAGACAGGGTCTCTGTGTAGTCCTAACTGTCCTGGAACTCACTGTGTAGACCAGATTGGCCTCTAACTCACAGACATCCATCTGCCTCCCGAGTGCTGAGATAAAGGCGTGTACCACCACGCCTGATCCAGCATTATATTTCATTGTCTCTTTTTGTAGAAGTTCAGGGTGGTCAGATGTTGTCTATTAGTTTTACGGGGCTTTTAATTCAAACCCACTTCCAACCATACGACTGTCACCCACACTACAGTTTTTATTTCTGAGGACCTTGTGTCCATCACTCTGTACAGTGGCGTACACTGTAGCTGTAACCTTCAGTTTGACATGTGGCAGCAGTGTTAGAACAAACTCCCCTCTGTAGGTAGATTAGCTTTTCCTGGATATTTCAGAGTCTTGATAAAACTTGTCCTTTGCCGGCGGTGGTGGCGCACACCTTTAATCCAGCACTTGGAGGCAGAGGCAGGCGGATTTCTGAGTTCGAGGCCAGCCTGGTCTACAGAGTGAGTTCCAGATAGCCCGGCTACACAGAGAAACCTGTCTCGAAAAACCAAAAAAAAAAAAAAAAAAAAAAGAAACTGTCCTTCCTCGAGAATTTCTACATTCTCACAGGAAGGAAAGACTTACTCCTCCTTGGCTGTACATTGCAAGGAGTCTCGCTGAAGTGTGGGCACCATTATATTGAAAGGGTCACTTGAACAGAAACTGCATTACCATGTCATTCAGCTAGGTAACTAATGACCAGGTGGCTAACATGCAGGTACATATATAGTGTGGATGTGCTGAACCGAGGGACAGCTCTGTTCCTGAGGAGCATGGAGCAGAATCATACATAGAATGGCATGGAATTCAAATTTAGGAACTGATTATTGAAAACTGGGAAACTATGGAATTTTCTATTTTTCCAACCATGTTTGACCATTAAAAGCAAAACTATTTGTAGGGGCGGGGCTGCTGTAGAGTATTATGGATCTTGAGAAGAGAGAAAACAATTTGAATCATTTTAAGAAACAAACTTGAGGAAAATGTTAGTTTTAACGAATATTTGATTCTATGTATACTTAATTGTTGATTGGTGTGAGGTCTCTAGCTCATCGGACTGTACACACTGAATAGTGGCAGCTTGCTGGAGGTAGAATTGTAATGAGAATAAACATGTAAGTGAGCAGCGTTTCTTCACCAACCTCATTGAGTACATGTGTGTGTTTAAGCTTGCGTCCTCCAGTCTACTGAAAATCGGCCAAGAGACAGATAAGACTACAACACGAAATAGAGAATCTGTTTATTTGCTACTGGATATGGTATGTCTCATTTCAATTTTTACTAATAACAAAATGTTCTAGTCCTTAACATACTTCTTCTTGGCAGGTGAAAGTTTTGTTGGTGTTTCATTTTGTTTCTTTTGTGATTTTTGGTTTTTCTCCATTTCTTGTGGTCACTCCACCCAAACAATATACTTTCTAAAAATTTCTGCAAAGACTTGCACTACTCCTGTTTCCCCATAGGTCAATAATAGGAAGTCTAAGACCGAAGGTGAGCGTTGATGTCCTGGAAGGATGTGCTCAAGCCTTTTATTTTCCTGCAAAACCAAGTTTAATTCTCTGCGCTTCCCATGGCAATGTCTATGAAACTCTCAGTTTCCTTTGACTGTAGAGATCTGTGTCTCTCTCTAGAGAATCAACAGAACTCCTGACTCCATTTTCTTCCCCAAATGATTTTTCCTGATCACACAGGCCTGTATTAGACTTCCTTTCTTCTTGAACTGTAGAATTTACTGCTTTCTATTTAATCATAGTTCATCTTATTTTTTTACTTTACTTTCTAGCTTGATTTGAGCTTCTTAAAATGTACCATTACATTTGTAATATGTTTGTATTCACTTTTATGTTTAAAGTATTGCTGCAGATGTGTATTCTATGTGTTCTTATTGATTAACTGACAAACTTGAAAGTATCATTTAAAAGTATTTTGATAGGCTTCACTCAAGCACATTTGTATTTTAGATTCTGAAGTAAAATGGTTTGTGTCTGTTTCAAACGAGAAGAATATACAGTTGTTTACTACTCCCATGGAGTAACTTGAATTTTGACTTTTTTTTTTTTTTTTACTTTTTCAGATTGTTCAAGAATCACCATTCCTGACAATGGATCTCTTGGAATCTTGTTTTCCTTACGTGTTGCTGAGAAATGCATACCATGCTGTCTACAAGCAAAGTGTTACATCTTCCGCATAGAGTACCTACTCAAGACAAGCACGAGGTTCTGTTGCCTTGTTTTATCTGTAAACTGTGGAACTATTTTACCTTAAAGCCTGAAACAGTTTTGTGGATTAAATTTTCTTCATGCTGTTGTATTTTCTGATCATTGGCTTCCTAATATGGTTGTACTACAGTACATTTGGTTAATTTACTTATACATTCTCAAAACTCAGTGAATTCTATGATTTCAGAGTATCATTTGTTTGAAATACCATTAACACTATGTTTTTGATAACTGATAATGAAAAAACTTGCTTGTTTATTTCTGAAAAAGAATTGTATTTAGTGATTATTTTAGATAGTGATATGATAGCACCCATCTGTGTGTAAATTATTTCATATAGGGAGAGTTCTGATCTGTACCTACAGTTCTTTCTGAGATCAAGACTGGATGTGCATATCGGTGATGCTTAACGAATACATTTCTACTTTATTTTGAACATTTGCCAAACTAAATACCTAACACTGTTTAACCTTAGAAATGTTAGACAACGTGAGCATTGGAAGCAGATCGGAATTTCTCCAACAGCAGCACATGCTGTTGCCTGTAGAAAGCCTACTGATATCTCACCCGTGCTGCCGGGTTGGCATCTGCACTACCTTGGACCCTACTGTATAATAAACAACCAGACACTTGTCAACTGTTGATACAGATGTTAGTCCCGAATCACTTTTTATATGTTTTAAAATTTGAAATTCAAGTGTACCTGCCATAACATAAATAAACACTAGACTCTATCACATTTTGAATGATTTCTTTAAAATCTTTGGAAATTTATTTGACAGTATGAAATTTTCAGTTTAAACTTTGTTAAAGTAAACATAGATTTAGCAGATTCGTTATTACAGAATTTTTTTTAATGTTTTAAAAAATACTCCTGGAAAAAATACTGAAATTAGGAGTGTGGTGTGTGTGTGTGTGTGTGTGTGTGTGTGTGTGTGTGTGTGATCGGCATGGAACTAGGCTGTGTTGTTATGGACGTGTCAATCCTAGGTAGGAAGTCCACATGTGCCCTGCTTTGTGTTTGGCCTGGATGGCAGAGTGGCATATTTTACCTTCTGATTGGTATGAGACAGCCAGCCTCTGCTGCTCTGCATCTGAACAGCACAGAACTGTGTTTATAGCTTCTATACTGCTCACTGGGTTGAGATCAGCAAAATTGTTTATGAACCTATTTTTGTTTCCCTTGTTCAGACACAGAAAGTGGGGTGGGATCTTGGGGCCACATGACATTCATATTCCTTTTTGTGTAGAGTTTATGTTTAGAACAGTAAATTGCCATTATTAAGGAACTGACATAGTTTGATAAGGATTTCTTAAGGTGAGTTTTAAAATAGAATAGTTTCTACTGTTCTCCATGTAATTATGCTAACATTTAATGCTGTTTGCTTCAGAATATGATACTGGACCAGAAAGATGGCTCAGCAGGTAAAGGTGCTTGCCACTGGGCCTGGTGACCTGAAATCCCTAGGAGTGCCAGCTCCTGAAGGTTGTCCTCTGACCCTCACGTGGATGTGGGATACACATTCCCACCCCCAACTAAGTAATAAATAAATAGTTTTTAAAATAAATATCGCACTGTCATCATCAGTTTATTTCCTGCATGGCTAACTCTAGAATCTTTCATCCAAGTATTCAGCCTATCATGAGGCCTGAAATGGGATAAATTGGCAATCTGAAGTCCCAAGACCTAACCCTCGAGAGCCCGTTTGGCCTAGACTTGAACTGAAGATGATCAGAATAAGCTTTTGGAATTTTATACAAATAAATAATGAAATTTTATTTGAAAGCTAGTTTTAGTTGTTTTTTTAATGTTAGTGTTGGATCATTCTCTCAGTTGGTTAGCTCCTACATTGCTTCCCACCTCACTAAGTCACTCTTAATGGAGCTGTGTAATTGCTTTCAGTTCATGCTAAAGATGCCACCAGATTGTTAAGATTTGCCTTATATCCACTAGCGACTAAGCTCAATGAACACATTTTCCCTTAAATGTCGTTCAGATAGTTGTTCGTCGTTGCTATAATTTCACTGAGGCATTCTCCTAAACGTTGTATGCTACTCGGATGTTCTCAGAAACCATGACATGCTCCTTTTCAAAATGCCCTGTATTCAGAATAACTTGAAAAATAATATTATCCATAAACTTTGATATGTCTGGATATTTGTGTTTCTCCCAGCTTCACATGTTGAGATGTAATCTCATTGTAAAGAAATGGGTTGGTCTGTGGCCGGTGACTATTCCTTGAGGGAGGAGCTCATTATGCCTGCCCTGTGAGGACACAGGGAGGCAGCACCACCTCACCAGCAGGCAGGCTTCAGCACACACCAGACCTACCAGCACCTTGATCTGGAGATCCCTAAACACTGGCCATCCAGTCTGAGGCATTTTGTTAAAGTGACTCACACAGACTGACATCCTGGTTCTGGAGATGTAACAGTGGAGTGGTATAGCTGGCTTTCAAGATGGAAATAAATTGTTTCTGAATCTGCTCTTATATGTCGTCGTTGTTGCACAGTTTTGGTGGAAAAACTAATGAGTATTACATAAATACAATCAAAAGGGCGGCAGCGAAACCTCCCTTCAAGTTACAGCTAGGATATGGGGTGTTTATTTTAAAAAGGGCATTGAATTTTTAATAAATGAGAATACAACACTAGAGAGGGATTAAGAGTTCTATGCCAGCTTGGAACATGAAAGAAAGAAACCTGGCTTATAGAATAGTGTGGTCATAACCTGTATGACAACATCATTGGTCCACAGGTCTAGGTGTCATAAAGCATGGTGAAGCAGGCATTTGATTAACCGACTCTGTAAAGGTTAACACTGAGAATACAACTCGGGATGGCAAGGCAAGGAAAAATTTAACCTTGGCCACTACTACTGGCTGGCCATGCCAAAAATACAGGCTGGAATAGTATTGAGAGTCATGTGGAGAGCTCGCTATGCACCACATTATGCTGCGCTTAGTTTATCCTTAAGTAATGTTCATTTAGTTCACAATCCTGTATAATGGGAAACCCATTTACTGATGTGGTTACTGAAGTACTAAAAGAGAAAAGCATTTGTATAAATGCTGCAGAGCACAAGTGAAGTAAACCTGCTCAGAAGCTACCCTTGGCCTCTTCCATCACTCACATATGAGTGTAGAGTTTTCTACTGGCAGCATTTCAAGTTTTTGCACTCACTAAAGTGCAAGGCATAGAAAACAACACTAAGTTCTTACACTACTCCATTTATTGGGTATTTTCACGTCCATGTTCATTATTTCAACCAGATTGCTATCCAATTGTCATAAATGAGTGAAGGAAGACCTGTCTCTCAACTGGGTCTCCTGCTCAGTATCGATAGAACTGTTGAAAACTAGTGTGGATGCTCCCAAGGCTTGCCTTTCTAACCCACATCTTTAATACTGTGCCATACTCTGTTTTCTTTAGGGTTTTTCTGTATAGCCCTGGCCATCCTGGAACTCACTCTGTAGACCAGGATGGCCTTGAACTCAGAAATCCGCCTGTCTCTGCCTCCCAAGTGCTGGGATTAAAGGGGTGTGCCACCACCGCCCAGCGCATACTCTGTTTTCAAAGCACTAAAACTAAATCCTTGATGAATGACTGGGCTTGGGTACTCAGCCTCCTCCTTGGTCCTTACCCTAATTTTGTTACATGTATCTGATCCTCCTATACTCAACTTCATGTATTGAATCAAATTCCCTCCTCCTCTGTCTCCACATTGTAGCTTGAATCTGAAATGCCCCCCATTAAAGGACGAGTTGACAGCAGATGGGTTTCGAGAACTAGATGAATCCCAATGGAGTCCTTCTGGACTGACCAACTGTTGGATTCTTGGATTTACTGTCCAGAGACAGCCATTATTGGACTATCTGGACTACAGCCTATAAGCCATTCTAATACACACACAAACACACACACACATATACATATATCAGTGTGTATGTGTGTGTATATGTGTATGTATATGTATACATATACATCTCAACCAAATTGCTCACTAGGAATTTTCCCCAATTATATATGAGTGAAGAACTATCTCTCAAATAGAACTCCTGCCCAATATCAATAGAATTATTGAAAACTAGTATGAATGTTGTAATATATATTTATATAAAGATACATTTATACTTGTTTATTCAATCAGTTCAGTTTCTCACACACCAGCCAGTCTAGAAACTCTCATAGACATTAACCACAAATTTAGAATCATGGTGATTCTAAATCCAGTCCATTTGGTAGTCAAGATAACCATCACAGACTCTGGCCTAATAAGCAGATTAAACCCTAATGGGTTCATAATGTGATATCATTCCTAGCAAGTGGCAAAAATCATAGGTAGGGACTACTTGGAAGGAGAGGTCACTGTAAACAGTCCCTAGAAAGCTATACAATGTCTCCATCTCTTACTACCTGCTTTTGCTATTTCCTGTTCCACCATGCTTCTTCACTGTATTGCTCCATCTCATCACAAACCTGGGATTATGCCAAAATTCCCTAAATTGTTTCATGTGTCTATCACTGTGATGACAACCAACAGTATAGATACTAGGTCACATACTACCAGTATTAATATATCCCTTTTAATGTTGTAAAATTTATCTTTTTTCTTTCTTTCTTTCTTTTTTTTTGGGGGGGGGGGGGGTTGGTTTTTCAAGACAGGGTTTCTCTGTATAGCTCTGGCTATCCTGTAACTCACTCTGTAGACCAGACTGGTCTCGAACTCAGAAATCCGCCTGCCTCTGCCTTCCAAGTGCTGGGATTAAAGGCGTGTGCCACCACTGCCTGGCTAAAACTTATCTTTTAATATGTAATGGTGTTATGTCTGTGTGCCTGGTACCCCCAGAAGCTAGAAGAAGATGTCAGATCCCCTAAGACAGGAATGTCATACAGTTGTGAGCCATGATATGGATGCTGGGAATTGAACCTAGGTCTTAAAGAATAGCCCTGCTCTTAGCCACTGAGCCATCTCATCAGCTCCGGACTATTTTCTTTTGCTTCTCCAGAAATTGTCTTCAAAGAGTTTTATCATCCTTTTAGCAGTATAGTATCACATTTTTCATTCATGGGGATGTGACATGTTCCTGTCTAGCGCTATCTGAAAATTCTACATTATCTTAAATGAGAAAGAATGTTTGCCTTAACTTTTAGCATATCTACAAGGCTGAAATTAATTTTAAGACTACGTTGTGGCATATATACATTATAAATGTATATATTCTACACTTAATGCATAAGATGTAGAGCTTAGACCTTCAAATGTCATTGTGACATTCAAAACAATTATGACGGTTGTTCCTCAGAAGCCCCTCTCCTTTTCTGCATGTTGATCCCTGCCCATGTGATGGAATGTTCTTTTACATTCTGGGCAGCAAACTCCTGATCATATCTAGATACTGAGTTCAAGTATCCATAACCTTTTTCCTTAATGCACTATCTTCTGTTTCTCTTCAACCTTGCAACTGCCTTTATAATAAAACTTAATGAATTATAATGCGGCTGATACATGCCATTGTCTCATTCTGGGAATATCTTGAGGCCACAGTCTGTTTATTTCACTCGTCTGTGTAGCCAGATTCCAACCCAGAAACTCAGGCTCAGACACTGTGGTGTGAGACTTGTGGCTGGAAGGACACTACAGATCTCCTTGGGTAGACTTGCCTTTAGCTCTTCTTCATGTGGTAAAGAGATAATTGGTTCTATTTCTCTTGGTTCTGTCTGGATGCTGAGAATCAAGAGTTACAGGGAATGAGGGCATTTCCAGTACCTGGAACACTGGTATCTTAATGATGACAGAAAGAAGTGGTTTCTTCTATTCCTTACAGCAAAATAATTTAGCTACCTGGGGATTTGGAGAAAGAGGCAGAATCTGGGTATGTTGTATGGAATTAGTGATGAGAGCATTGGCAAGATACCAAAAAGATTTTCCTCACTGCAGAAAAAAAGATTTTTTTTTTTTAAAGTTTGGAAATACAGACAAAATACTGAAGAGCAAAGAACAACCAAAGAGGAATCGCAAAAACAGTGTTTGAAGATATGCCCTTGAATAGATGATCTTTCTATCCTGGTGACTCACCTCTAACGAGAGCCAATACTTCATAAAAAGCACTGGAGCTTTGTGCTGCTTAGCTGTAATCTTATCCCTTCGCTGAGATTCCTCCTGCACTCAGGCTAGCCTAGTGATCTGATGTCACCAGGCGCAAGGATTAATAAGCCTTGACATTTTATCCCATCAGTGTAATACCACAGCTTTTCTCAAGACTGCACTGGCTGTTGCTTTGGCAGCTGATCACACAGGGAGAGCCGTAGCGGCTCATAGGATTTCAAGACTGCAGAAAACCTTGGAGAATGAATGCCCTGGCTGCTGCAGGTCACAGCACCCAGAAGTGAGTGACTAGAGGAGGCAGCTGATGGCCTCTGGAGCCTGGAGTGAGTTCTGCTATCTCTGTCACAGGTCCAGGTGCTGCTAACATGTGAACTGGTATCAATTCTCCATCCTGAAGGAGAATACAGCTCTGATCTAGATTCTCTTCAGCTGTAAACTGTAAACCATATTTTTTTTTCTCTGTTGTGATACTCTATATAGGGCTCAACCACTTGTTTTGAGAGTTCTGAAAACCCTGGGACACGAATCTAGGTACAGGTGACAGGCAAAAGGACTCTGACAACCAGTGAAATCAGATTACTAGTTTGGATCATCATATATGGTCTTGGTTTTATCAACCTTTAAAAACTCAAAATTTAAACTTATTTTAAATTATATTTGTGTGAGTGTGTATGTGTGTGTGTGTGTGTGTGTGTGTCGTGTGTGTGTGCTGTGTGTACACCCATAGCAGCATGTATGTGGGGTCAGAGGACTACTAGTGGGAGCTGGTTCTCTCCTCCTATCATCTTGGTCCAGGGATTAGATTTAGGTCATTGACTTAGGATTTTTATCGTTGCAATGAAATGCCATGACCCAAAGCAAGTAGAGGAGGAAAAGGTTTATTTTGCTTACTCTTCTTCACTGAAGTCCATCCCTGAGGAAAGGCTGGACAGAAACTTGAGCAGAGCTTGGAACCTGGAGGCGGAGCCTCCCTGCAGAGACCATGGAAGCATGCTGCTTACGCGCTTGCTCCCATGGCTTTCTCAGCCTGCTTTCCTGTGGAACCCAGGACTACCAGTCCAGGGCTAGCATCATCCACAATGGGCTAGGACTCTTCCCTGTCAATCACTAATTAAGAAAATGGCCTACATTTTTTAAGTTATGAAGGCATTTTCTCAATGAGGTTCCCTTCTTTCAGGGAAAGACTATGACTCTAGCTTATGTCAACTTGACATAGAATAAGCCAGGACAGTCATCATCATCCTTGGAGGCAAATACCCTTACCCATCCTTCCCAGACCCCTGTTTTAGAAAAGAGAGGAGACAAGCAGCAAAAAAAGGCCTCTATAAAAATACACAAGCAAAAAGGCTGAGTGTTTGCTGCAGCATCATAAGGACAGTTCAACCAGTGAAGTTCTGTGCCATCTGTCCAGCCATCAACCTTTTCCACGCTGGAGAGGATTTAGGTATTGGGCGGATTTTCAATTCCCCCTTTGAATTCAATTCAAAGGAAATTCAATTCCTTTCCCTTTGAATCTTGAATTTAATGATAAATGATACCTTTTAACATTAGAACTGGCCCATTAGATTTTAGAAGTGAATACACTAATTGTGGTATTTTTTTAAATGAGCAATAGGCTGGAGTACAGTGCAGAGAGTAGAGTTCTTGCTTAGTGTGAACAAGGCCCAGGCTCCATCCCAGAACCACATACACCAGACATAGTGCCAACATCATAACCCAGAACCTGGGAGATTGAAGGCTATCTTCTGCTTCACTGCAAATTTGAGGCTAGCTGAGAATTCATGATATCCAACTCTTCCCCAGAAAAAAATAATATAAAAATGAAAATGTGTAGTGGCTTCCAGTATGTAACTGTTTTTTGGGTAATTATATAGTAGAGCCTCTCTACTTGATATCTAAACAACTGTGATTGATTTTATATATGTGTGTGTACATTATATGTGTGTGTGTGTGTGTGTGTGTGTATATATATATGTAACATATATAAACATATATATGTAAATATGTGTGCATATATACATATGCACATGTACATATACATATTATATATATAAATTGATACTATACGTTTTTCTTTTTGCAGTCCTGGGGATTGAACCCATGACTTGCACATGGAAAGCAAGGACTCTACCACTGAGCTACATATTCAGATCTTTAAACTAATTTATCTCTTAACAAATGGCTAGTTAAGTTTCCATTACAAGCAATGTTAAGAGGAAATGTAAACATCACTTTCCAGCTTTAAATGTATGCATCTTGGCAGCAGTTAAATTAATCTGTCCAGAGTTGGATGATCTGTCAAAGCTCCAGCAACTTTACATCCTGTTTTCCTTCCTGTCACATATAAGTGTAGTGTTGAGTTTCGGCTACACTGCTTTGGTTCCCAGTGGGTTGCATGTGCACTCTCCCAAGAGCTATATGTGTCTGCGAATTGGAAGACACATGTCAGTTAATTTTAAAATGCCTTGGCTACCTCAAAACTGGGCACTTCTAATCCCCTGCCTGCTACCATAGACCCAATCGGGGAAGCAGCCAGTGGTTGCTTACCTGAAGTCTTATATGGCTGGTTGGCTTTATCTCCTACATCTACTATGGCTTAACCTCCCCCCATCCCCCAACCCTGCCCTTCCCTGATGGTTCTGTGTCTCCTCCTCCCTTCTGTATCATAGCCCTCACAAATCTAAGGTTCCCACCCGTCTCACTTTGCATAGGTATTGGCCATGGCATCTTTGTTGATCAATCAAAAACCAACTGGGGACAAGGACTTCAGCATCTGAACATGCAGATTCCCGATTAGGGAACCAAATCAATTCAAAGCATTTACATACAGTTGTAAAACCTAGAAATAGTAAGCCATATCTCAGCATCAATTTAATAAATGTAGTAGTTTTTCAATGAAAAACATCCACTATGTGCTAAAAATAGGAGACGATGGTGAAATACGAGCAATGTAACAAGAAGCACAGCTAACTAGATTTGTCTGTGGTTATGCATTCTCCCGACAATTTCATTCAGAAGAGATTGCACTTGAGGTGCATCTCAAACTAAAATGTCTCATGGGATTGGCAGATTAATTGTGCTTGAAGGTTATGAGAGCAAAGACCTGCAGAAAACTATCAGGAAATAAGAATGGGACAAATGCATTGCATTAGGTTTCCACTGTGATAAATCACCTTACCAAGGCAATTTATGGAGGAGTTTATTTGGGCTTATGATTCCAGAGAGCAGCAAACAAAGCTCACATCTTGAAGAGCACGCACAAAGCAGAGAGAGCAAAGTAGAAGTGACACTGTCTTTAAACTCTGAAAGCCCTCCTCCAGTGACATACTTCCTCTAACAAGGTCACACCTCCTAAACCTTCTAGACAGCGCCACTAATGGGGACCAAATACATGAACAGTCTCACTCAAACTACCACATGCCTAAAAAGAAGCTTGCAGGTTGAAGAAAAGTCAAACTATTTTTTTCTCCTGAGTTGATTTGACTAGACTTGTCTTGCGACCAAAGGGCTCTGTGCAGAAAATATCTGCAATAACTATTTGTTGAGTGAATTAATCCAGGTACATTATTTGTCAAACTTGTCAACAAGGACCAGATAGGGTCCCTCATATCACAGAATTTACAGATTAGTGGAGACAATTATATGTGGTGGGAGTTTTGGTTTCCTTAGAAACAGGGAAATATTATGGAGACATGTTTTTGTTTTAATCCCAGATGTGGGATATGCTTCAGATTGTCCATAGCTGCAGACTATGATTTGCCTTGTGCTCTGGAAGCAACAGAAAGTTTTTGCAAGTGTATGCCATTTAGAATTCTGGGGATTCTTGAGAGGTATATAAATGCAAGAGCCACAGCCACTGCTGTTCCTCCTCTTCCTCCTCTTCCCCCTCCTGCTTGCTGCTGCTAATGATGATGGTGATGGTTGCTGGTGACTATTGCTTGTTGCTTATTGCTGGTTGCTGGTTGCTTCTCCTGGTTGTTTCTGGTTGCTGGTTGGAGATATCTTGATGAAGGTCAAAATTGCCCCAAGGAACTTGGCACCCCCAATCTGCAGAAAGTGGATTAACGATATTGATGTCCCTTTCTCTCTAATCTTCTTTCTCTCCTTCTTAGTTTTTTGGGAGGGGCGAGAATGGTAGTAGAAAAAAAGAACCCAATAAAGTAGCCAAAAGCCTGGTTACAATTATACATTTCATTTTGCCCATAACACAAATCTTAACACTTCTCATTGATGCAGGAGGCAGAGAGCAAAACAAAGACTGATTGTTAGGTATGACTGGGTTGAAACCCAGAAGGGTCTTGACTGAAATCCTTGGTGTTATTAATCCCAGTCAATGCAATAGTGGATGCTTCTGAAAATTAACATACTATCTCTCACTGGCAAACAAAATGAGTTGCACTTATCTAAAATCCAATGTTACCGTCCCTCCGTCCCTCTCCCTCCACCCAGTAACTATACCTTAATAGTTCACTTATGTCAAGTTTTGTTAAGGGAGGCCTAAAAAAGCAAGAAAAAATGCTACAAATGTTGAAGCTATTGTTTGTTTCAGTGAGTAAATAGTAATAGGTCATCTTGTCAATTTGTGCTCTGGCATTGAAACTGAATCTTTACTATGCTGAAGAGCAGACTGCTTGCAACTGTAGATTCTTCCCAACAGGAAAGGGACGTATTTCCGATCACAGAACATTGCTGAGCTGTTGAATGTGCTTTTCTATTTAAATTTCCCATTTTTGCTGAGAAAAGTGCCTTTCTTGGACATGTAACTCTGTACCTCAGAATTATAATATAAGGTAAAAAGATGGCCCGGGCTTTCAAGGGCACAAGGAAGTTCATGGTGAAACCTCTTTGATCCCTGCTGGCTTTATAACTGAAAGGTTTTTAGAAGTCTTTTGGCACAGGCAGAATTAGAACTGTGGTGGCTGTTTATAGTAGGTGGATTTTCATCACTGGATAAGAAAGTATTTGTTGAAGCCAGTTTATCAGTGCTTGATGGGCAGCAGGTTGCCCTAAAGGCATGTTTCTCTCACATCAAAACTCACAACCCATTTTAAAAAAATAACATCCAAAAGATCTTTAAAACAAGTCTGTGTTTTCTTTTCCAGCCCATCATCTGCTGAGAAGTAGGACAGAAGCCTTCTGAACTTCTGTGGTTTTTTTTCCCCCCATGATGTAATTGATATCATATCTACTCAGTTGGCCACAGCTTTTAAGGGCTAAGTCTATTTGCTGAAATGTTTGCACTTCCTGCTCAGCTAAAAGAACTCAAAAACATGAAGTGTCTATTGTGAAAATACATAGATAATACAAAAGCTGTTCTCGAAAGGCCTATCGGAGTGGCTGTCAATGAAGTGATTGCTCTCTACTGAGCAAATTTTTCTAACTTTTTTTTTTAGTTTTTTTTGAGACAGGGTTTATCTGTGTAGTCCTGGCTGTCCTGGAACTCACTTTGTAGACCAGGCTGGCCTCAAACTCAGAAATCCACCTGCCTCTGCCTCCCAAGTGCTGGGATTAAAGGCGTGCGCCACCACTGCCCGGCGTAACTTTTTTTTTTTTTTTTTTTTAATGTGCATTGGTGTTTTGCCAATATAAGGGTGTTGGATCCTGGAATTACATAGTTGTGAGTTGCTATGTAGATCCTGGGACTTGAACCCAGGTCCCCTGGAAGAGCATTCAATTTCCTTAACCACTGAGCCATCTCTCCAACCCCCTCACTTGCACATTTTAATGCGTGGGAATCCTCACTCTATTTCACTGGAGCCTTGGTTACAAGTTACACTACTGCAGCGTAGCACATGGAGGCGTGTGTGGAAGTGGCGTGGCCGAGGAGGTTAGTCACACGGCTACTGGATGGAAAGGGAATCATGAGGACTCCAAACCTCCAAACTGCAGTGAGCATTTTCCCCACATGTCTCTCAGACCTTCAAACCTCTGAAAAACATTTCTTCCCACCTTCCAAAGAACTTTGGATTTACCTGGATACAGAAACTCAAGCACCGTTCTGGCTCTGAGGCGCTGCTGCTCTTGCAAAGCGCCTGTGCCAATCTGACTAGAGCAGGACAGCTGTTCAAGCTCCCAGATGGGGGACCGAACTTCCATGGTACTCAGCTTAGGGTAGCGGTCGGTGGCAAAGGTTGGCCCTGTTGAATTTGCTTGGATCCAAACAGAGCATAGAGCTTATTATGACGATGCTTTGATTTGGCTTCCAGAGCATTTATATGGCACCAGCATAGTTCTAGCTGAGTATCCACCCTTTGGGGAGAAACTATTTTTTCTTGACTCTAGAGCTCAGCAGTAGAATTCCTGAAAAATAAAGTTTCTCTTCTGGACCTGCTGTGGATCAACTATGCCTTGTTCCCAGTCAGATTGAAGCTTGGCCCCAGTTTAATAGTGTTGAGGTCTTAGAGAGAAGGACTTACTCTTAAAAGGACCTCTTGTTACTTGAGAAGTTATGCTTAAAAGCACCTGCTTTTGTTCAGGATGGAGATCTGTTGACTTCTTAAAAGGTTGAATTCTTGCTCAAACACGGCAGACTGGAAACAAGAAAGGTTTATTGCGAAAAGTATACCTCCCCTTTCTTGTAAGAGTGATTTCCTTCAGGTTCTTTCTCCACTCTCACAGGTACAAATCCGCCAACCTCAAATACTTTGTTATAGCTATCCTAAATCTACCACTTCCCTTTATAATTTGGTCTTCACTGAATCCTCATTCCACCAGTTTTAACAGATAGGGTTGCGAAAGCCAAATGAATCAGAATTGGTGATTTTTGACCAGGAGGATATTTGGACTTACTATAATCTTTTTACTGGGGTAAAGGTCTTTCTTAGGCATACTCAACAGTTGAAAGTCGGCACAGGTCGAGCATTCAGCTCTGTTCTGAATCATAAGCCAAGTTCAAACTCAAGCATAAGCTGGGCCTGGTAGTCCTTGCCTGTAATCCCAGCACTCCTTGCCTGTAATCCCAGCACTTGGACAGATGAGATAAGAGGATTTAGCTACATTTAAGAGCAGTATGGGCTTATACTAAGTTCCTGACCTGTCTGGGCTGCAGAGTAAGACGCTCTCATAAACATGTACAATTTAGAGCATAGAAAACTCAATATTCAAATTGTTTGTATGTTTACCACTTTGTGTCCTGAACGTATCCTCGGGGAAAATTTGGCTTTAAAAATGATCGCTTACGCCAAGTAGTGGTGGCGCACGCCTTTAATCCCAGCACTTGGGAGGCAGAGGCAGGCGGAAACACAGGTAAAGAGTCAAGATTTACTAGGTGAAACAAGCCAACTGTGAGGGACAAATGCTGGGACTCCTCTCTAAGGTGCTGCTGAGAGCAATCAGCCCACAGAGATGGAAGGTAACCGGTTATTAGTAGGGGGTGGGGATGGAGTAGGTCATGACGCATGGGGAGTGACACCAGTGGAAGATACACAGGCTTAGAAAGAGTTGAAGAGGGAAAGTTTCTATTGTATGCTTTTTGCTACAATAAAAAGTCACCAAAAAATACCCTTCAGGGGCTAGAGAGATGGCGCAGTAGCACGAGAGCATTTGATGCTCTCAAAGAGGACCTGAGTTCAGTTCCCAACACCCATATAAGGCATTTCACAACAACCTGTAACTCCAGACCCACGGGATATGTATGATTCCCTGTCTGGATTCTGTGGGGTTCTTCACACATGTACTACATATAAACACATAAAATTTAAAAATATTAAGTAACTAAGAGAATCTTTTAAAACATTATACTTATTATTTAAAATATTATCTATCATGTGTATTTTCTTTTTTTTTTTTTTTTTTTTTTTCCATGAATAACTGAACAACTGTTTTTTTTTTGAAGACCGTACTCCATATACAGGCTGCATGTTTTGGGATAGCCCCCACTCCAGATGTTTGAGACCTACATGAAAACCAAGCTGCACATTTACAACATATGTGCAGGGAGGCCTAGGTTCAGCCCATGGAGGTAGATCTGTGTAGACTAGGTATGCTCACGGTTGGTGATTCAGTCTCTGAGAGCTCCAAGGGTTCAGGTTGTTTACTCTGTTGATCTTCCTGTGCAGTTCCTATCTCCTTAGGGCCCTCAATCCTTCCACCTATTCTTCTTTAAGAGTCCTCAAGCTCCATCCACTGTTTGGCTCTGGATATCTGTATCTGTCTGAGTCAGCTGCTGGTTAGAGCCTCTCAGAGGACAGCTTGCCGGT
Organism: Mastomys natalensis; assembly: GCA_021653895.1. Taxonomy (NCBI): domain Eukaryota; kingdom Metazoa; phylum Chordata; class Mammalia; order Rodentia; family Muridae; genus Mastomys; species Mastomys natalensis. The sequence goes on from JAJTUV010001957.1 coordinate 97,937, forward strand.
CTGTTCTCAGGCTGGAGGTTTAGCTCCTGGGAGCTCTGGTTGAATCTTTTGATACTCGTTCTAAAAAGGACAAAAACACCCTCACTTTGGTCTTCCTCCTTCTTCTTGAGTTTCATGAGGTTTATGCGTTGCATCTTAGGTATTGTGTGTTTTGGGGCTAATATCCGCTTATCAGTGAGTGCATACCATGTGTGTTCTTTTGTGATTGGGTCATCTCACTCAGGATGATATTTTCTAGCTCCATCCATTTGTCTAAGAATTTCATGAGCTCATTATTTTTAATGGCTGAGTAGTACTCCATTGTGTAAATGTACCACATTTTCTGTATCCATTCTTCTGTTGAAGGACATCTGGGTTCTTTCCAGCTTCTGGTTATTATGAATAAGGCCGCTATAAACATAGTGGAGCATGTGGCCCTGTTGCATGTTGAAATATCTTCTGGGTATATACCCAGGAGGGGTATAGCTGGGTCCTCAGGTAACACCATGTTCAATTTTCTGAGGTATCGCCAGACTGCTTTCCATAGTGGTTGTACCAGCTTGCAATCCCACCAACAATGGAGGAGTGTTCCTCTTTCTCCACATCCTCGCCAACATCTGCTGTCACCTGTGTTTTGGATCTTAGCCAATCTGACTGGTGTGAGGTGGAATCTCAGTGTTGTTTTCATTTGCATTTCCCTGATGACTAGGGATGCTGAGCACTTCTTTAGATGTTTCTCAATCATTCGAGTTTCCTCAGTTGAGAGTTCTTTGTTCAACTCTCTACCCCATTTTTTAATAGGGTTATTTGATGGTCTGGAATCTAGTTTCTTCAGTTCTTTGTATACCTTGGATATTAGCCCTCTATCAGATGTAAGGTTGGTGAAAATCTTTTCCCAGTCTGTTGGTTCCCGCTTTGTCCTGTTGACCGTATCCTTTGCTTTACAGAAGCTTTGCAGTTTTATGAGATCCCATTTGTCAATTCTTGATCTTAGTCATGTGTATTTTCTCCAGGGACTTTGTGTGTGTGGTATGTGTGTATGTGTGTGTGTATGTGTGAGAGAGAGAGAGAGAATACACACACACACACAGGAATACATGTTTAAAAACCCTCTCTGAGTAGTGTTCTTTATTTTATCTTGGACCCAGTTACAGTTCAAAATCTATAGAGTTACATTATTCTATTTAGTATAACCAAAAGGTAGCATTATCTTGAAATGGTTTAAAATTTGTAGTGTTCTGCTGAACATTCTGCATTCTAGTTTTCTAGTTTTCTTCTTCCTTCCTTTTTTTTTTTTTGGTTTTTCTTTTTTTTTTTTTTACAGTAGTTAACAGTACCTTTTATATATATATCTCATATCTATCATATATATATAAACTGTAAACAAGAGGTAACAGCGGCTTCTAGAAACTGGTTTTCTTCAAGGTTTCCTGTGTGGTAGGCACCTGAAATACTGTAGAAAAGTGTCTGGTGTGGTGTTCTCAGCGCCCTGCTGCTAGTTGGGTTCTGTTTTGCATGACCAGGAATGGTGCTGTGGAGACTGCTGGGGGCTGGGAGAGGAGACTCTGCCTCCGAGGGTCTCTGTTCTGTTCCTGTTTGTGCTCCTATCTGATCAGGCTAGAGACAACCAAAGAGATATATAGAAAAGGGAAAAAAAAATTTAAGTTTTTATAGACTTTTCCCTCTCTCCCTTTCCTCTCCGCGGTGTTACTATTTTTTGTTGTTACTGATTTTGCTGCAATAACTCTCTCGTTTCAGTCACAGCAAGAAACAAAAACCCAAACAAACAGAAAACCCCTCTGAAAAATAGAAAACAAAAGGTCCACCTCCTAGGACTGGAGGGGGAAAGGGGGAGGGGCCTATTCTGCTCTTTAGATAGGACTGAAGATTAACATTGAAAACTCAAGAGATGATGTCCAACCCCTTTGCAAGGCCAAGCCCTCCGGCATTTCCTCCTCTGTGGTTTGCTTTAAATTCCTTTTTCTCTTCTGGGTGCTGAACTTCTCTCCGTCCTCTCGTTCTTGGTGTTTTATTGTGTTTTGTTTTGTTTTTGTTTGTTTGTTTGTTTCACTTTGTTATCATCACTGCTTCAGTTTGCCCCCAAGTCCCTTACACACAAGCAAAGTATTCCTTCAGCGGAGCGAAGAGGTGACGGATGACCGGCACGCTCCACGATCGGCCCAGCAGTCTCTGCCTCGCCAAGCGGCTCATGTTGGAGACGTCTGTGTAGTGGACGGGGAAGCCAAACACCCTTTCCATTTCAGTGCACCAGAGGATGTCCTCCTTCTCGTTCATGAAGACGGGGAAATGCTGGTCTTTGCCCTGCTTTATGGAGTTTGACCTGGTGGTTATGGTCCTCACTTTGCTGAACTTGGCTATTCTGCCGTGTTCCAGACACTCCTGCAGCTCCAGCTTATCGTTCACAGTGGATGCCAATGGCCTGTTCATGCCAGGAAGGTTACCCCAGAAGTAACGGGCCCTGTGTGCAGCAGACACTTCTTTGGCGTCAATCATCACGGGGTTAGACTCAAGAAATCGTGAGATGTCCCTCTTGTCACTAACGCCCATGGCCACCACATTCTCAAAGAGCCAGAAGAAGGGGCGGTCATCTCCCTCCTTGGGCCGCGCATCATGCAGGAGGCGGTAGAACTCAAAGAAGAGGCGGCCAGTGCCCTCGTAAAGTCCCTTGCGAGCAGGGTTGACAGGGTTTCTCTGTATAGCCCTGGCTGTCCTGGAACTCACTCTGTAGACCAGGCTGGCCTCGAACTCAGAAATCCGCCTGCCTCTGCCTCCCAAGTGCTGGGATTAAAAGTGTGCGCCACCACTGCCTGGCTTTCTTCTTCCTTTCTAAATCAATCTCTCTCCACTTCTGTTCTCTCTTTCCAACTCTAGATCTGTCAATATCTTTCCCTCTTTGTCTCTCTGTCTTTGTCTCTCTGTATGAGTATATGTGCATGTGTGTAGAGGTGTGATCCTCACTCAAGTGTGCACCTCATCTTGGGTCTTTTGTCATTTTGCTGTGGGCTAGTTGGCATGTCATCTACTAGAGATTCTTCTGTCTTTCCCTCAAATCTTGTTGGAGGGGCACTGAGATTCTAGACACTCCCAGCTTAATGTGGGTTCTTAAGATTTGAACTCTTGTTTTCACTCTTATGTAATGGAACAAGTAACAAGGGATTTTAGCCATTAAGCTATCTCTACAGACAACCCTACCCTCACCCCCTTTTTGAACTTCTGATCATCCTACCTCCAACACTCAGGTTCTGAGATTAATGGTGTGTACCTCCAGTAGTATTCTACCTTGTAATGGTTGCATAGCCTCCTAAACAGTGCCACCAACAAGAGACCAAGTGTTCAAAGACCAGAACATATGGTTGACATTTCTCACACAAGCCACTACAGAAAGAATTTTAAATACATATTAGCATTTTTTTTTTTTTTTTTTTTTTTTACGTATTTTGTTGTATTTTGTTTTGTGCCTGGCAGTGTCTCACTCTGTAGCCCAGGCTAGTCCTGAACTCCTGATTCTGCTTTCTTTTCCCAGATGCTTATATTACATATGGGTATGAACTTGCCTGGCTCTTACAGTTTCTTTAGCTGTACAGAACTTTTAAATAAAGCATTCTATTTTAAAGAGAAATGTTGGGTTAAAGTGTGTCCTGAGTCTGTCCCTCCAGGGGGCTAGGACTACTCAGAGAAGACAGAGACATGGGAAGTTTGACTGTGCTCTCCCCACGCCTGTCCTGGAAGAGTGTTGGGCTATATGAAGCCTAGGGACCCCTCTCCAGGGGTGGGGGAGTGCAGTCTGATGTCCCAGGGGAGCCAGAACTCCCCGTCTGGTTCTTGAGCTCTTGGGCCTCTAGGTGTTGCTGAGAGGAGCCTTGGAAAAGTCAAGAACAAAGTGGGGGCCATGGGCTAGATTGGCCCGCAGTCGAAGGGGGAGAAAGGGAGAAAAGCTCTGACTGTGTCCTGCGGGGATGAGAGTCTTGCCTGGCTGACTTGGGTTGGTGGTCGCTGTGTCTGGAAACTCAGAGAGATCTTCTGCAGGAGATTAGATGGCCAGCTCTGTAGGTGAAAACTTTCTCCATTGTTCCCCACAGAGGATCACAGTGAAAGAGAAATGGTCCATGGTTTTAAGATGTTTATTGTCATGGCGGAAAATAGATGAGAAACTGTACCCCAGTTTTCTCAGGGCAGGCCTGATGTTAAAAACCTTTTGCAAGGAAGAGGGTCTGGGAAGGAATGATTAATTGGCCACGCCCCTTTGGCCTTTAGGTACTTTATTAATATGGAGATCTGTCTTGAAGCTATGTGACTTGTAGTCATGCCTTCTACCTATGCAGGGGCTAGTAGGGGGCGTTGCCCTTATGAGACTGAAAGACACAAATCTATGGATGGCTGAGGCCTCGTGTCAGGAGCCTGGAGTCTTGGAACATGGCAAACCCCTACCGTCCCTTGCAGAGAACCCTGTGGTGTTCACCGGGATTTCAAACCTAGTTCAACCAGAAATCAGGCTGCCTTTCATGGTCCTACAGAAACTGATCAAGGCTCAGGAAGTTCTAAAGGGAATAAAAATCTCCATCCTGTAAAAAAACTTTTTAAGCTCAGAAAGTAGACAACATAAAGACTTCAGCAGTTCCAGAAACCAACTAGATTCACTAGGCTCCTCCCTGGCCAACCACATAAGCAGTTGACACTCTCAGATTAACTAAGCTACAAATACTGTTCTCAGACCAGCTGAGCTGCATGGAAGAGATGAAAAGACACTTTTACCTGTTGAGTTCCTGCAGACTATGCAGTGTGCTCCAGCTCCTGTGAGCTGTCCTTTATGCTGGGGTGAGCTGTATATATACAGCTGTCTTTGAGACATTTCTGCTTCTGTAAGTAACCCTTCACTACTCATATTCCTGTAAGTAACCTCAGTAAAACTCACTGGTTCCCCAAGATGGACTTTGGTGGTATCTTTCCTTTGCTCTATCATTTGGTCCATATCCGGGGGAGTTGATGTTTGATCTTGTCTCCCCAGGAATAGGGTCACACAATAATGTTATATTTCTAGGGCTTCTATGACTTTTTATTTTTCTTTTTTTTCTAGTTGTTGTTTGTTTTGTTTTGATTTTTTCAAGACAGAGTTTCTCTGGTGTAACAGCTTGGCTGTCCTGAAACTCACTCTGTAGATCAGGCTGGCCTCTAACACACAGAGATCTGCTTGCCTCTGCCCCTGCTGAGATTACAGGCGTGTACTACCACACCCAGCTAGTTTCTATGGTTTTAATCTTGACTTTTTAGAACATATTATGTGTTTGCTTGTGGGTATGTGTACATGAGAGGCCAGGGGTGTCAGATCTCCTGGAGTTGGGGTTAAGGGTGTTTGTGAACTTGATTTGAGTTATGGAAACTAAATTTAGATCCTCTGGAAGAGCAGAAAATGCAATTAAATCGTTGTTGCTCACAGTTTCATAGTATGCTAATTGCCTCCCATTCATTGTAATTATATCCCTATGGAAAACAAATGAGAAAAGCTAGCTCAGGAAGGCTCCATGTCTTGCTTATAATAGAGCTGGCAATTAGTAAATTCCCAATCCTGGCTATAGAGGTGCAGCCATGGTTCTGAATGGCTAACGTGTTTACAGAATTTATGACCAGAGACCACCTATGTTGTCTGCTCCTGCATTCCACAAGAGAACTGGCTCTGGAGAAGAGCATGAACTACAGCCTGTCAGAACTGCTGGCATCAGCCCAGCATTGGGTCTTCTTTCTCTAAGGACTGAACTGTCACATGACCAGGCCAGCTTAGTCCGTCAACAGGTTCTCCAGTGGAGGAGGGACGATTAAGAAGAAAAAAGAGATTAGACAACATTGTAGCATGACCCCAGCCAATTCTGAGACAGAAGGTGGGTTTATTTTTTTTTCCCAATTTGCTTTTAAACCATTTTAATTATGTGCAAGTATTTAGGTCAGTTCTAGGTTGAGGAACTAGCAATACAGTAATTGCAAATAGTCAAGGAACAAGCAAGGCAATAAGCAAAAAGTCCATTGATCACTCCCGTGATCTCTGTTTCTAAGGGCTTGTCAGGATGATCAAAATATCTAAGCCTACTTCCCTGTCCTAGCCCACAGTCATGCCTGAGGCCTAATTCTTTGTTCTAGCCTAAGATTTAGATTCCTGCCTAAACTTACTTCCTTGTCATGGTCCAATGTTAGATTCCTGCCTAAAGCCCATTTCCTTGATCTTGACCAATGTCAGATTCCTGCCAAATCATATTACATGGTTCATGTTCACCTGTAACGCAAATTCCAGGTGATTCAATATCTTCTTCTGGCCTCTGTAGGCACCCACATTCATATAAACATACTCATAAACACACATGAAGTAAAAATAAAAATCTTTTGAAAAAGAAACATTGGGACTTAAGAAATATTAACATATAAAATATAATATTCTTTCATAATAAGTATGATGAAGTCTGGTAATTAGTTGATCTATTTTAATTTTTACAGTGCACATCATTTAAATGATTTTTCTGCATTAAAAGTAGTATTTCTTGCCGGGCAGTGCTGGCGCACGCCTTTGATCCTAGCACTTGGGAAGCAGAGGCAGGCAGATTTCTGAGTTAGAGGCCAGCCTGGTCTACAGAGTGAGTCCCAGGACAGCCAGGGCTATACAGAGAAACCCTGTCTCAAAAAACAAAACAAACAAACAAACAAAAAAGCAGTATTTCTTTCTTGAAGAACATTTACATGTTTACTGAAGAAAATCCATGTTAATCCAGGAAATTTACAGATAATCAAATAATACAAATCACCCTGAATTTCATTTCTCAGAAAGTTTTTGTTAGACATTTTAGTATCTATATGTAGAACCATACTATATGGTATACTCTACATTAGCCATTAAAATCCATATCTATTCACAAGTATATATAACATATATATATATTACAATTATATGTATTTCCTTAGATGTCTACATTTACATCCACAACTACACATCTATCCTGATAGACTCTATCTCCATAATTATGATGATACACTTCCATAATGTCATAAAACAAACACTGTTAGATAATACTTGTCTGTGTGTGTGTGTGCTTTATGGTGATAAAGGTCTTGTGCATGGTAGGTAGATATCCTCTTGGTAACTACACTCCTGCCCTGTTTGTTAACTTAAAAAATTTTAACCTATTGTGAACATTTCCCTGTGCCATTTCTTCTCCTTTTGTCTATTCTAAATCATTTTAATGGTTTATGCGTACACAGCATGTACCAGGCTCTGAATCTTCAGTGGTGTACATTTACAGACACAAAATTCTAGGTTATAGTTGGAAAGCTTTTGTCCTTTTGTGGCCCTTTGTTCTGCAGACAATCCACTTCTATCCTCCCAACAGGATTTGACAGGGCCTGCTTTCCTGCGTCATACCAAACATTTTAAAGTTTTATAGGCTCTTCTTAATCTCAACAACTCAAAGTACCACACAGATGTGGTCTTAACAGTGTCCTCAGCGTTAGGAAGGGGAGAAATAGGGGCCATTAAGCTACCAATAAACCATATTGTGGAGCCTCGTTATTTGGCTGAAGTAACTAAGATTAGGCTGGGTGAAGAACAAAAATAGACACATAGTCAACTGACTTCCCAATTGTGTTTCTTTACTTTGGTCATATAGCTGACATCTCCTTTAACTACAGAAGCAGAGAACAAGTATTTTAGTTAAGAGTGCCATGGCTAATTTTGTTACATTGCTCACCTTTTCTTCAATTTATAGTTTCAAAACAAATTCTACTACATGACTATATGAGTGTTTAGTATAAGACAATGTACTGTGACCAGGGTAAAATACCCCTTAAGAAAGCCTTGTAAAGGGAAACCAAAATATATTCTCTAACATCAAAAATCCTTTAAAATGGAATTTGTGACTAGAGTATAAGGTAATTAAAAATGCAGGTTAATTTTCTAATAATACTCATTGATTTTAGAGAATTGTATCAGTTTGTTGGAAAGTGTATCTGCTAAAAACAAAGCATTTAAAATAGCTTATATTTTGGCTTAGTCTACAATAAGTCAGAACATATTACCAATCTTGTTACATTTACATAAAATAATGTGGATGCATACACATACAAAAATACACACATTTATACATATACACGGATGGTCTTTGACCTCATTGCCTGACCCAGAGCTTGAAAAGTGCCTGGGTGTTTAATGTCTTTGGTTAGGTTACCACAGCTTTATTCCTGGATGGATGCTAAAATTGAAAGACCAAGTCATGATTTCAAGATTACAACTTCCAGTGCTAATGAGAAAGGCACAGAGGATGGGAATGGTGAGGGACTCAAGACAGTTAAGTCTTCACAAACACCTCTGAAGCATGGGGTTCTGTGGAGAGCTCTCGGGTTGGCCACCACCAAGTGCTAATGGGGTACTCCTGGCCTTGAATTCTTTGAATGTAGGTCTTCTATGCCTCTTCATCTGTCTTCTTCATCTGCTTATATTGTAAAGCAGTAATTATTTTCCTGAGTGCTGTGAACCATGCCAACAAATGACAAAATCTGAGAGGATCATAAGAACCTCAATGTGTAGTCAAGTCAGTGACATTTGTGGCTAACTTGAGGCCCCAGTATAACGATGGACCTTTCTGTGCCCCAGTTCCCTAATAATGGTGGGTTATATTTATTTACAGTTCTTTGGGCCTTAGCTTAGGCTTCCTCCCCAGTTAGCTCAATTATCCTGTTTATACTCTTCTATGTTCTGCCCAGCGAATCTCCTATGTCTCTCTCTCTGCTGGATGTCCCACCTTACTGTTAGTATTCTATCTAAACTCCACCTCCACAGCTACCTGGCAAGGGCCAGGTATGCTCTTCCCCACAGTTACATGGCAATGGCCAGGTAGGCCTGCCCACTATAAAAAGGGATTGCCTACCCCCTCCTCCCTCTCTTACTCTCTTGCTCCTGTGATTCCTGTGCGCCTGCAGGCTCTCCTACCCTTTTCCCTTCCCCCTCTCTCCACATGGTCATGGCCGGCCTCTCTCTCTCTCTCTCTCTCTCTCTGCCTCTACAACCCACCTGGCTCCCCTCCCCATGCCCTGAATAAACTCTATCCTATGCTATACCATTGTGTGGCTGGTCCCTCAGGGGGAAGAGATGCCTCAGCATGGGCCTGCTGAGACATCCCCTTCCACCATTGGTTTTCATCCTATCACTTACTATTCCATCTTTTGCTATAGGTCACAAGCTTTTTATTTTAACAAATCAGAAGTTGCCTTAGGCAGTCAAGGAAGGACAGAGAGACTATGTGAACGTAGTGTACAAAAACATCACTCTAACACCCCAGTACTCGTAATTGGTATCTGAAGTTGGAGGAAGAATCATCTTGTGGAACTGAACCCTTTAACCTAATAGATCTCAATTAAATTCAGACAGCCAGTGTCAGAGTTATAAATAACTCAGATAATTTATAATTATTTTTATAATTGAATTATTAAAACCCTTTGGATATTTGCAGACAATTGGATAATTGTTTGCTATGGGGAACACCTACATACTTTTGATGGACAGAAATATTGGTGTGAGGAAAATTAGGAGCAGGACTAGTATTAGTAGTAGTAGTAGAGGAAGAAGAAGGAGGAGGAAGAGGAGGAGGAGGAGGAAAAGGAGGAGGAAGAGGAAAAGAAAAGGAGGGGGAGGAGGAAGAGGAGGAGGAGAAAGAAGAGGAGGAGGAGGACAAGAAAAGGAGGGGGAGGAGGAAGAAGAGGAGGAGGAAACAGTTTTCTTTTTCAAATAACATAAGATATTTAAAAACTAAGAGGAATTAGATCTAATGAGTTATATATATATAAACTATACAATACCAATGCATGGTTAAGAATTTATTTTCTCTAAAAATTACTGTAAAATAGAGTAATACACAATAGAGTATTATGGACTATTAACAGTATATAGAAATACAACCTGGAAAGAAATCATCTAACTGTGAAGTGTGGTTAGCAGAGGGGCCCTCAAGAGCCTACTGGTCCTGGGTGGTGCCTGCTGTACGTAGGACCAGCAGAAGAAGATGGGGGAGGGGAACTCCTCCAAGCTAAGGCGCCTTATACTGACTATCTCTAGAGAAACCTTGCTGTAAACAGGTGAATATACAAAGGTAGGGGCTTTCTGACCACTTAGCCAGCAGCACTGTCCTTCAGCTGTAGACGGAGAAAGAAGCCAGTCCTAGAGCTGGAGATCTGAATGAACTGATACACAGGCCTGAAAGCCTGAAATCAGATCTAGATCTATTTTTTTTTATCAGCATTTATTATTGAGCTGACTTACAGCATATAGTGTTTTCTTGAGTATTAAATATGAGAATGTGTCTAACGATGCTAACCCAGTGTGCCATATAAAAACCTATTGGTCTCCTTTTTGTTCTTGTTTCAAAAACAAACACATAAACCCACTGCTGGGTATGGTGGTTCTTGACTGTAATTCTGGCCCTGGGTAAACAGAGGCATGAGAGTCAAGAGTTACAGCCAGTCTCAGCTACATAGTAGGTTTGAGCAAGCCTGGGGTAAAGGAACTTCTATTTTGAAATAACAACCAAATCATAAAACACAGAGAGAGAGAGAGACACTCACAGACACACAGACACACACTCTCTGTAAGTAGCCATTGTTCTTAATGAACCCTATGACTTAAGTCATGAGGATCTGCAGGTCAATTCTGTGACCTCCTGACCCCCACCATCTCCCCCAGCCACAGAGCCTCCTTGCCATTCCTCCAACCTGGCACACATCCACTCACCTCAGCCCTATACGCTGCCGTGTCTGGAACTCTCCCCCCAAGACACCTTAGAGTCCTTCAGGTTTCCACTCAACCTTCTTGCAGAAGTCAGAGAAGGGAGCACACCTCATTGGAAGAGTGATTATTGGCTCTTCTTAATAGGATTTGGGAATAGCCAGTTATTTGAGACACAATTAAAAAGTCAACTCCACTAGGGATTACTGGGATTGCTTTGCTTGCTGAAGAGTTAAACATTAGGGCTGGAGATAGATGCAGCTCAGGGGTAGACCTCTTGCCTACAACTTGCCTAGCAAGCCTGCGGTTCGAGATTCCATCCCTCCCTCCCTCACCCCACCAGCAAAGGCAAACAAAGGCCACTTTATCACCCTCTATGCAGATTTCTGTAAGTTCCTGTGTTGCTCCTGACAGTCCAGTCTCATCCCTAGCAAACTGCTTCAGGATGTTTTCAGCACCTCCCAAGATTTTATGTTCATTTCTATGTGACTTTCTTCCAATTTTTCATAGGTACACTACTCACAAAGACATTTATCTGCATGTGGAAAAAACGCTGGAGATACTTCAGGAAAATTTGAGAGATTTCTATCACAGATAAATCAACATCAAGATGAAGTATTAGCTATTTCTGATATTGAAAGTACTTTGGCTGTTTCTGACCAGTGGTTTCCGTAGAACGACTCTGAGTGATCATGGGCTGGTGGCGAGGGGGAGGTGAAGGAAGATGAAGAGCATTCGGTACCACACCAGCATGGAGTGGGTAGCACCAGTGCTTCTCTTACTCCTGTGACACAATTGTTCACTGGCTGCTCCCATGTGGCCAGATTCCCTTCCCTTTTCCTCGCCCCCTCCTCCATTACCTCCTGACATCTAAACCCATGTTTACTTCTGGTCTGCTAAAAATCTTCAGTTCCACCCATCCGAGATGTTTATGAAAGCATTTCCTAAATAGATACTGTTTCTTTTCTAAGAATCCTGGTGCCAGTCATTAAGATAAAACATCTTGCCTCCCCCTTTCCTAAGTACTTAAAGCTTGGATAGAAGATTTACTTAAGTTACAGATGCAGCCTGGATTCAGATCATGTTTCATCCTCATGTCCCAGATAATCTACTCCAACTAACTGCACAGTTTTACTTACTGACCACACAATGTGCGTTCTCGCTTTGTTAATGGAGTATATACTCCTGGCAAGGCTGTGTGTATCCATGTTGTTCTCACTCAAAAGTTCTGGGGTAGATGTACCCAATGAGTAACATGCTTCCCCATCACTGCCCGCTCCCACCCCCAGTGCTCCCCCCCAATTGTCATTGTTATTGAGTCCTTTACTTTTTGTTATTGAGTCTTCTTTCAACACCTTCATGATCATGTGACTTTAGGCCAAGAAACAAAATCAGAATTATTCCACACTCAAGCTAAAACTAGCACTAAAATTGAGCATCAGGCCACAAGGAGACAATGGGGGATAGGGTCATGTTTGTGAGGAATTGGCATTCATGATGGTGTATGTTTATACTGCACGGAGATCGCCTGAGCTTTGTCTGGTTGAGGTGAGATGGTTTGTACTGTTGGGACGATGTATAGGCTTTCTGATGCTACTGCACAGTTATGCTGAAATAACAATGAATATGTGAGGACTTTTGTTGAGGACCGGTCCTGTGCTCTATGTATTCTAAAAGCAAATGTGGAATTCTCTCCGCCCAGCATAGGCATACAGAACCTGAGGGGCTGAGCTGACTCAGTCTTTCTCCAATTGAATCAGTTTGATTTCTATGGAGATGTAGCGCAAATCACAACAGATTTGACTCCCCTCCATTCCCTTCAACCAGAAAAGTAAAAGCTCAGAGAATTTTTCACGTCCCTTTGCAAGTCCCTCCACACACCTTTTGCACAAAGCGTGTTGATAGTCTCCTCAGTATGGAAGGCACTATCGCAGAAGTCGCCACACCCAAAGACAGACACTGTTTCACTGACAGCCACCAGGACTAATCACTGTGGGGAGAAAGTGAGTTATTTTCCTGGCTTTTGGGTAGTTGTACGCTCTTACACAGAAAAGGATGGACAGAAATTTACTATCTAATTTCTTTAATGAAAAACTATGAGCAACGTGGGGAAATGCAGAGATGAGTCTGAGTAGTGAAGAGGCTCTCTGTACAGCAGATACCATAAAACCTGGAATGCACTGAGGCACCCAGAGGAGGCAGAATTTTCTTTCAGATGGAAAGAGAGAAAAATGATGATTTCAAGGGCAAACACTCATAACTGCTAACATGTATTAGGATTTTCAAGTACTACTGTAATTGCATAAACATTTAGATTTAATTTTCATAACAACTCTGTGTAACCCAAGGCTATTAGAGTGTCAACAGGTGAGTGAATCAAGACTGAGAAAGGTTAAGACATTGGCTCAGGGTTTCCCACCCAGAGAATTGCTTCCTTTCGCAGCTGTGAGAAGGGACTACACTATGACATGCTGAGTCAGCGAAGATGGAGGTCTTCAGGAAGCGGTTGGAGGTGAGTCACAGGCATAAAATGCTTGCTCTGTTTATAAGCTCTGTAACTTCAGCTGGTTGCCTGTGCTGTCACCCTCTCAAATTCTTTGTAAAAATGTCTCTTGTCAACATTTGAAGTGAGGAAGAACACAGAAGTTTATCTTTGGATGTAGTGGATTCAGCCTGAGGCCAAGAAAAAGGTCAAAGATGGTGACTGAGTCCATGAAACCTGTCCCAAAAGAAAATTCAAGGCACATGTTTTGGCAACAGTGGAGACCTTGGAGATAAGCAGATAACTACAACAACTGCAGACTAAAGGAGGGAACAGATGCAGCGTTGCTCAGGGTATGGGATGTTCTTTTCTGTAGGTTTGGAAGAAAGGAAGGTTTAAGAGTTTGGAAGTTCTTAGGCTTATGTATACATCTGTATTCTTATGTTACTGTAGAAAGGAGGTATGGTTTCCTCATTGGTGACCTCATTAGGACTCTGGGCTTGAGATGGGTCTCTCTGTACAGCAGATACCATAAAACCTGGAATGCACTGAGGCACCCAGAGGACACAGAATTTTCTTTCAGATGGAAAGAGAGAAAAATGATGATTTCAAGGGCAAACACTCATAACTGCTAACATGTATTAGGATTTTCAAGTACTACTGCTGAGTCTTCCCTGGAATGCTGATATGAGGGTCAAAGTGGGTAACTTCCAAGAGATGATTGTTTTTGTCCCTTCACCCCACGAGAGCTGGATCTCGTTTCACTAGGAAACTGTATTGTGGAATTTAAAATCTATTATTTTTTCAAATCAATCTCTCTTTCTCTATCTCTTCCCGCTACTTTTTTGTTTGTTTTGAGACAGGGTTTCACTATGTAACTCTAGCTATCCTGGAAATCACTGTGTAGATCAGGCTGGCCCAAACTCACCCCACATCCATGTCCCAACCTGGAAGCAGTTTCATGAAATTTTTGTAGTAACAGAATAAAGAAAGTTATAAGTCAAGGTGCTTTTCAAATACATCAGTGGAAACTAAGTGGGCACTTAAACAGAAGCAGAGGAGTCTCAGCTGTGGGCCTCAAACACGTCTGACTCCTAGCCCTTGGGTTTGTAGAGACTACAGATTTGTTAAGTTAATACATTCCAGAAATCTTTTATCTGTTAGTCACAGCCAGCACAGAGGTGAGCACAGAATGGCTATTTAGAAAGTTAAGGACAGCCCAAGATAAACTGAAACTACGCTCTGGATCTGCAACAATGGCCCACGGGTGGTTGAAGTAGCAATCAGTCAATCAATCAGACTTTCAGGTTTCAGATGTAACTCTTTCTGGAAACTTTCATACTGACAACTCAAGTCAGAAACGAGTCCCAGCAGAGAAAACCAGAGATGTTGTCACTGATATGAGTTCATTGGAACAACCTTGGCTGAATCTGTGAGTACTGGTCCATTGGGTTTTCTTTGGAGGCACCCCAAAGTGAGGACACGGGGCACAATGAAGTCAGAGTTCCAAGGAGAGGAAGTGTTCAGAGACCTTTGTTCACTCACAAAAGTTGCTCTTCTGTCTGGGCTGCTCCCGTATTGTCATCCCTAGGGGGAAGAATGGATGTTTTCTCTGTCTGGAAATATGTTCTTACTTTCCCTCCAGACATAGAGTCCATGCTAGTACCTTTCCTCAGCTCCAGAGCTCCTCGAATTCTTTCTCTATTTCTTTCCCTGCTTGCAGGGCTTCATGCTGTGCTGAGTGCAGGCAGCCTTCAAACCTTGTTTTTCTTGAAAAATTTAAGCAAATATTTACTTTTTCTATTTCTAGCCTTTTAAAATAGAGAGGACAGAGATTTCCTCTCGGTGAAGCTGATGCTGAGAGAACCCAAAAGTTAGGCAGAAGCGAAACCATCCACCTTCGTTTCCTTCATTTCTCATGATGATTTATTCCAGAGAGCGGCAGATGTCTTAGTCGTATAGTAATATTGGCTGTAAAAATTTACAAATACAAAATGGAACTATGTAACAACACACTTTAGATCTGTATGTGAAGTGAAAAAAATCCTAATTCTCTATATTCAGAGAGAAAAGGTAATTTAGATTGAAGTGGAAAACATGATGCTTTAGGAACATTGTAGCTGTTTTAAAAAAACAAACAAACCAAAATAAGTTCACTCATAAATAGAACCAAGAAATCTGTTTCCTTAGAGCAGTGTTTCTCAACTTGTCTAATTGACTGTGTGACCCTTGGATACAGTTCCTCCATGCAGTGGTGACCCCACAACCTTAAAATTATTTTTGTTCCTACTTCATAACTGTAATTTTGCTACTGTTATAAATCATAATGTAAATATCTGATATTCAGGATATCTGATAGGCAACCCCCCTGAAAGGGTCGCTCAAACCCTAAAGGGGCCACGACACACAGGTTGAGAACCACGGCATCAGAGGCAGCAATACTAGAATAGAAGCCATTGGTTAGTGGCCCACTGAGGTAAGTTTTTTTCTCTCTAATTGTAACTTCACTCTTCTGTGCAGCTGCTTGTTGTATTCGTCATAGCTTACTGTGTGAACTGTTGTAATCGTATGCATTTCTGTCTGGATCTTAAATACTTCAGGGACTGTCGTGGCCTAATGCTCACTGGCTTGACCACATGCTTCAGAGAAAAAGACATTTGCAAGCGAGAGGCATAACAGATGTAGATCACGGCAATCCCGTCTATCTCTTGTCATGAGTGACATTTTTAGCCACACCTCACGCTCACTACATTGGTGATGTGGCACACACTGACAGAGTTCCTTGCATCCTGCACAAACCTGACAATTATGGTCTCAAAGATACTTCTAGCTAAAACTTTTGGATCTAGAAGAAGAAATGCAACGTTCTGCAAAAAGCATGTTTGTGGATGAGAAAAGGAAGACAAGATGAAAATATGGGCCTGCAATTTGGTGAAATGAAATGTCAAAACTTCACGTGCAAGCAAAGAATTGTTTCAGAGGTACACACTGAAGCTCTTGGTACATGAAAAGGGAAGAAATAAAGACAATCACTGTAACAGCCATGGATTATAAAGGTTTCAAAAGCAATTTTGCACATG
This sequence comes from Mastomys natalensis, assembly GCA_021653895.1. Lineage (NCBI taxonomy): Eukaryota > Metazoa > Chordata > Mammalia > Rodentia > Muridae > Mastomys > Mastomys natalensis. Next base: position 114,249 of record JAJTUV010001957.1, read on the forward strand.
TCAAAAAAAGCCCTGTCAGTGCACTGCCTTGTCAGGTCTCAATAGATGAGATGCACCTAGTCTTACTGCAACTTGATATGCTGAGGCAGGTTGATATCCATGGGAGGCCTCCTCTTTCCTAAGGAGAAGGGGAAAAGGGGTGGAGAGGGAAGGACTGGGAGGAGAGGAGGGAGGGGAAGCTCTGATTGGCATGTAAATTAAATAAAAAATGGCTTGTTAATTATTTTCAGTCCTCCAGTCTTTCAAAACCTCACCTTTCAATTACTCTCACAAAGAAAACAGGCATGCAGCTTGCTTTGTGGGGACCTCATCCAAGTCACTTGAAAAAATGTTCTCGGGCTGGAGAGATGGCTCATCAGTTAAGAGCACTGATTGCCCTTCCAGAGGTACTGAGTTCAATTTCCAGCAACCACATGGTGGCTCACAACCATCTAGAATGGAGATCGGATGCCCTCTTCTGGTGTGTCTGAAGACAGCGACAGTGTACTCATACATAAAATAAATAAATCTTTAAAAAAAAGAAAAAGAAAAAATGTTCTCTATACATTTAATTTTTTATTTATTTAATTTAATTAATTTATTTATTTATTTTGGTTTTTCGAGACAGGGTTTCTCTGTGTAGCCCTGGCTGTCTTAGAACTCACTCTGTAGACCAGGCTGGCCTTGAACTCAGAAATCCACCTGCCTCTGCCTCCCAGGTGCTGGGATTAAAGGTGTGCGCCACCACTGCTCCACCTTATGTTCTATTTTTTGAGATAGATCTCATGTAGCCCAGGCTGGGCTCAGATTCCTAAGTCACTAAAGATATCTTTGAATTTCTGGTTTAGGTGGTGCTAAGGATCAAACCCAAGACTTCACGAATGCTAAGGACTCAGGTCAATGCTTGTCTTGGTTAAGGTTCCTGCTATGATAAAACAGCATGACTAAAACAAACTTGGGGAGGAAAGGGTTTATTTCATCTTACTTACCTTTTATTATCCAGGAAAATCAGGGCAGGAACTCAAGGCTTGGGAACCTGGAGGTGGGAACTGATGCAGAGTCCATGGATGAATGCTTAACTGGCTTGCTCCCATGGCTTGCTCAGTCTGCTTTCTTATAGCACCCAGGACCACCAGCCAGCTCAGGGGTAGGTGGTACTACACACAGTGAGCTGGGTCCTCCCACATCAATCTTCAATTGAACAAATGTTACATAGGCTTGCCCACAGGCTAATCTCTGGACACTTTCTCAATTGAGTTTCCCGATTTCAAAATAATTATGGCTGTGACATGCTAAACTAGCCAGCACAATGCTTTACCACACTCTCCATTTGGACACTCTTGACTGGTTTCTTCAGCTCCAATGAAATCTCACTGTAACATAAAAAATAGCTTAGTTAATCTTCCCTCAGCAAAGCTACAGGGTTGGCCGTTATACCAGTTTGTCTATGCTGTAGAGAAAACCTATTAGAATTTAGGTTTTATGATGGTCTGACCCTGATTTGCTTGTTGCATTATTGATCACAACCTAACACAGCCTGGTACTTAGAAAGTGAGTACTTAGGACTCAGTGGGGGAAAAAGATGAATAGATTATATTTCTCAGAGCAGCAATATTTTTTGATATCTTTGTCAGAGACTTTATTCTCCTTTGTCTCCCAAAGAACTTTTATCGTTTACTCTATGTCCTGTGCACCTTGACCCTATTAGACACAGCCTGGCAGACTGAGTAGCTATGTGCTTCCCTTGTATTGATCAACAGTGTCATCCCCCTTATCAGGAACACTAGGATAAATGGTCCCTAATGGATGCTCCCCTCCAAGGCCTTCTTAGGAACCAAGACATATTTTTATTCAAAGCATATTACATTTTCACATGCCAATTAAAAGTTTTTACTTTTAAAAGTAGAAATAATGGGAAACTCAACCAGAGGAATGATATTCTTGCAGAATCTTTAATATTATATTGGTGATTATTAGTGAAATGTTTCTACCCTTGAAGCTTTGTCAGATGAAATGAAGATTTTATAGAAATATTGGGCTGATGAGATGGCTCAGTGGGTAAGGATGCCTACTGCTAAACCTGACAATCAGACTCCAAGTAGAAGGAGAGAATCTGTTCCTACAAATTGTCCTCTGACTTCCTCATGTCCATGAGGATATACATACACAGTAAATAAATGTAATTGTAAAACATTTTTTAGCTGGGCAGTGGTGGCACACGCCTTTAATCCCAGCACTTGAGAGGCAGAGGCAGGCGGATTTCTGAGTTTGAGGCCAGCCTGGTCTACAGAGTGAGTTCCAGGACAGCCAGGGCTACACAGAGAAACCTGTCTCGAAAAAAAAAAAAATTATTTGTTTTATGTGTATGAGTACACTGTAGCTGTCTTCAGACACACAAGAAGAGGGCATTGGATCCCATTACAGATGGTTATGAGCCACCACGTGGTTACTGGGAATTGAACTCAGGACCTCTGGAAGTGCAGTCAGTGCTCTTAATTTCTAAGCCATCTCTCCAGCCCTTGAAACATTTTTTTTTTTTAATAGAAATTCTATATTAGGAGAAGCTGGATGTCCCCTGTGGTCATTATGTGTGTTGTTTGCTTAAATTGTTGTCTCTATCAAATTTTCTCTCAGGCCATGAGGAAGGATGGGTAACTTGCTGTCTCTCCTTCAAAATAACTCATGATGTTACAACACGCAATTATTCATAGAAGCCTTACTTTTAAGAGCTAAAAGTGGGAACAAAGACATGGAAAAACATTATTGGCTGTCGAGGGTGCAAGGCTTTGTTTTAGGGAACTAAGCATGTTCTAAAAATGATTGTGGTGATCCTTCACATGTGTCAGTAAGCTTTGAACCACTAAATTGTGAACTTTGAAGGGTGGACTTCAAGTTGTGAAACTGACACCTCAGTAAGGCCACCATTACAACAAACACATCAGAGAAAATCAGCACAGAAAGGCGGTTACTTATGCTAAAGCAGATCAAACCGTTCCTCAGAGGCACTGGTGAGAGGAGTGCACTATTGTCCTTCAGAAGCATGCTGTGCTAGAATAAAGAGACCAGGAGAGGCAACTGTGTGAGAGTAGAAGCAAACTCCTGGGCCAGAGAACCCAATCTCTGGCCTGGGAGGAGACCTAACTGCAGCTAAGCTGGTTCAGTCATTTTGGCTAAGACACTAGGCCTGGAAAGGTGGGCTCAACCTTAAGCCATTGCTAAAGAGACAGTTGGGATAATTAGTTCTTTAACGGCATGCTGTGCTTTTCTCCCCAGAATCCTCAGCCCTTGAGCAGAAACTTGCACAGTCCTGTAGGGTCTTTAGGTCAGCCTGGTTTTTCAAAGTTATCCATAAAAGGAGAACGTCTCTCTTTTTCCAAGTCTCTCCTAAGCATGCCACTTTGGGTTTTTCCGTTAACATTTTAGGATTCCTTAGTCTTTCTTTGATGCTTCTCTCCCTCCCATGTGGCTCTCTCTCAGCTTTGTGTTTGGCCTCCATGTTAGATACATACCAGGGCTTTCCCTTTTTCCTGCATCCTGCATCCTCCATTTCAGAGCAGCCCTGATGTTTTACAGTTTGCCTGCCTATGCTTTTTCTGTTAAGTTGTAATAAAGTTGACCTGTACTTCCATTTGAATCCATTCTTAAATGTTTTATTAATGAGAATGAGAATCCTAGCAGGGGACCCCATTTTCCCCTTATGTACCTGGATTTGAACTGTGGCATGAGCTCTTATGGAATCATGGGATTTGGGAACTTATTTGGTGGCACAGTTTCCTTGTTCATAAACAGATGACAACGGTGGTGCCGTATAATAGGGTTCATGCGATGATGAAAATGTTGACAGGGCCTGGTTATAAAGCAGAGTAAGCAACACATAAATGGTTAGCATAAACGTTATTCTGTAGGTTAGCACATTCAAAACATAACTTTCTGGTGTTGACTGAGCTCCAACTCCAAATCAGTAAATCAGTGACTAACCAACCACACAAGAAAAAGAGGAAAGATTTTAATATGGAGAAACGGATACGTAACGGACACACTAGCAAGGAGGTGTTTGCGCCTTTCTGTCTTGAGTTGCAGGATGTGCAGTTTCTTGTGATCAAGGGTGGAAAGGCTGCCTGAAAGAGTGCTAGCCAGAGCTGGAGTCAGGGCAGTGATGGGAAAGTGGTGGGGCTGAGGACCACCTTGAGGAGCAGGGGCTCAACGAAAGGGATGCTGGGGAAAATAACCTAGATTGGTGAGACGACAGAAGTGTGGGGCTTAGCAAGAACCGCCCTCAGGATTCCCGGATGGTGGAACTAGATGGCCGGAGGTGCAGAGGCAGGAAACCTGCTCCCAGGAAAGGTTCTGTTTGCATAGGGAGGCTCGGGATTAAGACTTTGGTCGTTGGTGGCTTTGGCTAATTTACCTTGAGGTTTCTCACTTTGACCTCAGAGACCATTCGGTAGCCATTTCTAACACTATGCGTTTCCTCTTCAAAACTGAGGGCTTATATTTTTTTCTAGGAATTTATAAATATTTCTTTTCTAGATTAAAAATATTCTCTTGGACTTAGTATTGAAGTGCAAAATAGGCACATGTATGCTCTCATTTTCATATGTCCACAGATATGATTCGCTTTCAGGGTCGTAAACCCAACAGGGCTTACTACCAGCTAGGTTATTACTCCTTAGTTATTTTATTTTATTTTTGTGGATTTTGAGGTATATAGAGATGATTTTATGGCTATTTTCTAATTTGACTGCAGTCACAGTTAATTGTTTACAGTATAACTTCAGCCCCAAAGCCCATGTCAGAGTGAGCTGTAGGCTACTGACTTTCTTCTCTGTCACTATAAGATGAGCTAAAAACAACACAATAAGTCCCTTAAAGAGATAGTGGGAAGAACGAGTTAGCAAAGTGTGTGGGTCTATGCAGAGGATGCCAGAGATTGTAATCTTATTCTGTCAAAAGAGTGCAGATTCTTATAGTGCATATCCATAATTCCAGATCTCAAGAAACTGAGGCTAGTAGATCAGGTGTTCTAGTGCATCTTTAGCTACACAGAGGGTTATGGGTTATCCTGGGCTACACACATATGTACGAACACACAAAGACACACACACACATACACACACACACACATACACACCACCACCACCACCACTACCACCAGCAGCAGCCAAAAAACAAAGACAGAGAAAGGAAGGAAGAGAAGTAAGAACAAGAGAAACGATGCAAGATGGTTCGGGTTCCAGCTGACATTGGGCATAGGGACACACCAACATGTCTTGGGTGTGCCCAAAGTCCCAAGCCCTTTGGAACTGTTTGAAAGGTTAGATAATGTTAAAACATTGTACAGAGCATAGCTATATTTGATTTCAGAAACATTTGATGGTACTTGGTGCAAAGCTGGGTGTCCGGAGTTTGATCCCCAGGTTCCATATGTGACTGGTGACTTCTGTTAGTTGTTCTCTGACTTCCACATACATGCTAGGACATGGTTGAGTACATACACTAAGTTAAAAATATAAAAATATCTCAGAAGCTGTGAGGAAATGTCTATAGCAAGCAGCTGTCTTGTTTGTAGTCCTGACGCAGTTTTAATTTTAAACGTGTGTGTGTGTGTGTGTGTGTGTGTGTGTGTGTGTGTGTGTGCACATGTGTATGCAGGGCCCTCAGCATTCCGAAGAATAATCAGATCCCTTGGAACTGTACTTAAAAGTTGTTGAGGTGGGTGCTGTGAACCAAACTCTGGTCCTCTGGAAGAGCAGCAAGTGTTCTTAACTGTTGAAACATTTCTCCAGCCCCCTCGGCCCCCAGGATTATAGAAAGATTCCTGTCAGTTAAACCACATTTAAAGACACTCTATAAAAAAAAGCAGATTATATGTACCCTGATTTCTCTGAAACACCAACCAGGTTTCAATTTTCTTGAATTTTCCCAAATTTTGGGTTTGTTGAGGGACTTATTTTGGGGATGCAGCTCCCCTATTAGTATAACATGCACGTTTCTAAACTTGTGTTTCCTTTGTCATCACACAGTCTCCATTTTTTTTTTAAACAATTAACTGTCCTCTCAAGTTGTTTATTTCTTTAAGATATTTGCGTTTCCATATTCTAGCAGCCATTTTCTCCACCGTTACTTCAAAAGGAACAGAAGATAGATTGTCCTTTTGTTGTTGTTGTTTTATCGAGACAGGGTTTCTCTGTGTAGCTCTGGCTGTCCTGGAACTCACTCTGTAGACCAGGCTGGCCTCGAACTCAGAAATCCACCTGCATCTGCCTCCCAAGTGCTGGGATTAAAGGCGTGAGCCACCACCGCCCGGCTGTCCTTTTTTTTTTTTTTTGAAAGTTGTTTAAATCAATTAGGAAAGCAGAAAGAACAAAATTATAAAGGAATATACTGGCAGATGCCCGAGAATAGTTTGCACACATGACAGATGTTTATGAGAAACAATAGCGAGAAGGCACAGAAACAGACAAGTGCACTCGTCCTTTTCTGGGAGGCAAGGGAATTCATCTCTGGTTTTAGTAAAGACTAACTTGGATTAAAAGAAAGTGGCAAGTCCCAGTTGTGATGGTGCACACATTAGATCCTAGCACTCAGGAGGCAGAAGCAGGCAGGCAGAGTTTCAGGCTACCCCAGTCTATATACTGAATTCCAGGACAGCCATGGCTACATAGTGAGATACTGTCTCAAAAACAAAAACAAGAACAAAACAAAACAACACACACACAGAGTAAGTGAGAGAGAGAGACTGTGAAAGGATTTGTGGGTAAATGGGTAGCTGTCTCTGAAGCAAAGGAGCTCATTCATACCTTGTGTCAGTGTGACTGTCAAACACTCCCTTTCTTCCTAAAAAAAAAAAAATGTGACAAGAACACAAAATATATTTAACCACCTTTCGTGGTCATCGCTCACCTTCAAATTTATCACAACCTCCCTCATATTTCTTTCACCTAATAAAGCTTCCAAGTAGTCTTCTATTGACTGTTTACAAATTCCCCCTTCAATATTTGTGTGTGTGTGCTTTGCCATTTTTCACTGAATTAGTTTATATAACGTTTGGCTTTGTTTTCTTATATGACACCAAATAATTGTAAATCAGGCATAGTTTATTTATTAATTAAATGGCTCCCTAGCCGCCATCTGTGGTTGATTTCCTATGAAGTAGACATACTTCCTTCCGAAAACATTGAAGTCACAAAGCCCTGGTAATGATCATTTTAGAGATAAAAATTCCATAAACTCAAGTCAGCCACTGACATTCCCTAAGTGCCATTGAGCCAGGGCAGGGATTAAAGCCGTATCCTACTGTGTGCTCTCGGAAGTAGAGACAGACTTTATCTGCCTAATATTGACCGCAGGGGTGGGGTTGGGAAGGCTGGGTAAATCAGGAGTATACTAGTGACGTCCGGCTTTGTTGTAGGTTTTGCCTCTGTGCTCCCGCTGTCTTCTGACACTGCAATCCCTCTGCTCATTGAAGGGGCACAGTGGTTGGGCCTCCGCAGGACTTCCCACGTACAATGCTCTGAAAGCCAGGGGCGGCCAGGGTGGAAACGGCAGACTGTTGGAAGGCGTAGCCTGGGAGGGATCTGTTTTCTATTCTCTTCTCTGTATTGAACTCATCTGGATGAGAACGGTTTTCCTGTTTACTGTTATCATTACCTGTGTGGGGTATTTTGCCTGCACGTTTATTTCCCCTGTTAGATGAAACCGCCCGTGGGAAGAGTTAGATAATAAATGCAAGTTTCAGTGAGAAAACTCTGGGGATGGAGAGTGGGGGTGGGGCGGAATCCAAGTGCTTTAAAGTAGGCTCCACTCTTAGGCTTTAAAAAAAGAAAAACTCAAAAGTTCCAATTCTACAGGGCAAAGAAAAACTCGGAAGGAAGCAGGGAGGGAAGGAGGGAGGAAAGAAGGGAAGGAAAGAAGGAAGGAAACAAACTCCTTTTCATGTCCCTGGGGGGTCTATTTTTCTCTTGCAATTTTTTTTCCCTTTGTGAAGGTCAGTTTCTCCACAGTTATTCCAATCACAGATCCCTGGAATCATTAGCTGTCGCTGGATAGGGCCCTGCCATTGCCCTCAGGAGGCTGCGGTCTCTGCGACGTGGACTTTTAAAGTGACTTTGCTCGCGCCTTCCAGCCTGACTTTCTGCAGGCGGAGGTGCGCTGGAGTTTGCTCTGAGGAAATAGCTGCTGGGAGCAAGGGACAGTATGGGCGCTCGAGGGGTGGGATTCAGGGGTGCGCATCTCTGTGGTGCCTGGAGACCGGTTCTCCCGTGGGAACCAAGGGTTCGTCTACGGAGCCGGAGCCGGGAGTGGCGTAGGGAAAGGTGCGCGGCTCCTGTCGGGAGCTGCCTAGGGTTACAGTATCACAGCTAGACCGAGTCTCACCCTCCAGTCCCCTGAAAATTCACAGCCTTCTCGGGAGGAGGAGCCGGAGCGCAAGGGACCGCGGGGCGGAGCTCTTGTCAGCCGAGGTGGGAAGGCACAGCTGCGAGCCAAGGCTCTGACCTCCTCTGAGCTCCTCCGGCCGCTCGCAGGATCTTCCCGACCCTGCAGGACTTGGCAAACTCCTACCTCCGCTCCCATTAGTTCCCCAACCCCCACCAAGTCTCCTCCCTCAGGGTCCCTCATCCATCTCACTTTGCAGAATTTAACGCTTCTTCTAACACCTTTTTGTAACACCCCAGAACTTCGAGTCCCTTAACTGCATTTGACTTTTGTTTTTATTTCTCTCTGGCTTCCTCTTCTGCCCCCTCATCTGATTGATGTGCGAAGGCTGATGTCTCTGCCAGAGCGAGAGGAATAAATAGATGCTGCCTCGCTTAGAGGCTTAAACGTTTGGGAAGAGCAGCCAGCGCAGCAAGGCACCGGGCTTCGCCAAGCTCGTGGATCGGACCTGGGAGGACTTGGATCCAAGAGAACTGTGATTGTCCCGGGAGACAGCTTCTCAGGCCGTTGTGTTCACCCCTCGGGACCGCAGGAGGAGACTTCGGAGCTCACCTCTCACGTCCATCACCCGGCTGCGCCCTGCCCCATCCTGCTGGGACCATGGTCTGCCGCGGCCCGGGACGGATGCTGCTGGGATGGGCCGGGCTGCTAGTCCTGGCTGTTCTCTGCCTGCTCCAGATGCCCGGAGCGCAGGCAGCAGCCTGTGAGCCTGTCCGCATTCCCCTGTGCAAGTCCCTACCCTGGAACATGACCAAGATGCCTAACCACCTGCACCACAGCACCCAGGCTAACGCCATCCTGGCCATCGAACAATTCGAAGGGCTGCTGGGCACCCACTGCAGCCCGGATCTTCTCTTCTTCCTCTGTGCCATGTACGCACCCATTTGCACCATCGACTTCCAGCACGAACCCATCAAGCCCTGCAAGTCTGTGTGTGAGCGCGCCCGACAGGGCTGCGAGCCCATCCTCATCAAATACCGCCACTCGTGGCCAGAAAGCTTGGCCTGCGAGGAGCTGCCGGTATACGACCGTGGCGTGTGCATCTCTCCCGAGGCCATCGTCACCGCGGACGGAGCGGGTGAGTCCAGAAATTTGCCCGACCTCTGAGGAGAAGTTAGTTATTTGCGTTTATCCTCTAGCTCGCTCTTTGCTCCTCTGAGCACTTAACTTTCCCCTTAAGCACTCCTCTATTGAATCCTGTTCTTTTACTTCAAAACAAACAAAACAAAACAAAAAACCAATTTACTTTTATCATTCTCCTAAACAAACTCAGTCTCTCCCAACAGGTGATGTGATCCACCCGTTCGTTTGAACTTCCAAAGCTCTGCTTCCCTTCCCACTCTTTGCATGTGAGAATTAGCTGCATTACACTTAACGACATTTAACTTTCTTCTCTGTTTCTTGGTTGATTCATTTGCAATCTCGATCGTAAGGTTGCTTTATCTTTAGTGTTTTCACGGCTTGCAATTGTATGGAGACATCGGAAAAACGAAAACCCTCATTTTCTTCTAATCATTAAAAGTGCTAAGATAATTTCAGTAAACTTCTAACACAGAGATCTATTAGTGACCTGTGTTTGCCTAGAACCCAATTTCGTCGGTTGGTTATCATCACCTTTCAACAAATTTCTTCCTCCTTTCGACAAAATAGATGGTTAATTCCATTCCAGTCTGAAACAGCTATGAAATAGTATTGCTATGCCCTGCTAATTAACTTCTGTTGTTCACTTCAGTCAGATAGCTAGCTGGGGAACTGAAATAGCAGGCCCTTTTCACATGCCCACGTGCCTTCAAGTAATTTTGCATATGGCATATGGGTGAGTGGAGTTATATTTGGGGCATATCATCTTCATAGCCTTATATGACTTTGCTTTTAGTCTCATCCATTATTCCACCCATGTGTGTGTATACACGACCCACACGTTGACACTTTTCCACTATAAGACTGTATTATAGCTCTATATTTAATGGGTTTAATCACAATTTGTTTTCTCACAGATGTTTGGCCTAATTGTGACATTCATAACTTCAAGACCACCCGCCCCACATCCCCCAACTCAGCCAGTTCAAAGTGGCATATTTTCAGTAAATTCAACATTTCCCTACTAGGTAACGCAAGACTCAGACTTTATGCTTCATGTTCTTTAAAGAGAAAGCTTGAACAAACAAACTAGTGATCCTCTCTCAGTACCTCCCAGGATCAGCTGTTCTTAAGTGTATCTCACTTGGTTGTCTCTGTTCATTTCCTTCTGTTTCTCAGCTTGCTCAAACTAGATTCATGTGCTCAGCACGTAGTTAATGAATCAACAGGGCTGATTCAGAAAAATGACCTTCATTAACTAAGAGAAGGGAAAGGGAAAGGCAGGAATAGTTGAAAACCAAGACTGAACAGGAAGATTTCACATCTTTCTCATGGTCAATTCACTTAGTGTATCACCACGGATATAGGTACTGACTTTTTAATATCAATAATGAATCAAAGTCTAGTTTTATAAGGCAATCTGAAAGAAATGCATTCTTTTTACTGTTGGGTAAAAGGGAACTCTGAGCCCTTGCACTGACTAACGTCCCAGGCCCTCCAGACATTGCTGTTAGAGTTCAGTGCAGTTTCTATCCTGCCTTGACAGACACTGTTAAAGTCAGTCAAATGCTAGCCCTCCTCTCTGGCCAAGCACTAGGAGGAATGCATTTCATGCTGAAATGCATACTTCCCTTAGAAGACAAACTGCTCCTAAGCCTAAGCCTAGAGGAGAACCTGGAAGGAGTGAGGTTTGGCAAGGCTAAGGGCTCTCAAAGGCCACAGTCTATGTGGATAGAAAGCAGTTTCATTAAGAGTCCCTGAGTTGGGCTGGAGAGATGGCTCAGTGGTTAAGACTGACTGCTCTTCCAGAGGTCCTGAGTTCAAATCCCAGCAACAACATGGTGGCTCACAACCATCTGTAATGGGATCCGATGCCCTCTTCTGGTGTGTCTGAAGACAGCTACCATGTACCCACATACATTAAATAAATAATATTAAAAAAAAAGAGTCCCTGAGTTATCCTCAAAGAGACATGCATAGAGACAATTCATCATTGCCAGGGATATGATTGCTGAGTGTCTCTGAAGTTCTTGTTTTACTGACAGCAGCGCTGGAATCAAAGCACTGTGGACAGGAGGTAATCAGTATGCTGCCACCCCTCAGTTTCCATAGGAAACAGAAACTGTGAGCTAAGGATGGGGATGACCTGAGAGGTCCCCTGGCTTCCAGTCTGTTGAAAATTACACATTCCCTCTGTTCGGTGAAGCTGCCAGACACCCGGAATTACTTAAGATGGTGACATGGGGCAGAGAGATGGTTCAGTGGTTAAGGACATCGCCTGCTCTTCTAGAGGACCTTGGTTTGATTCCTAGTACACACATGAGAGATTAATAACAGTCTGTAACTCTCCTTCTGGAAAATGTGATGCCCTCTTCTGGCCTCCATGAGTACTGCACACATATGGCGCACAGATAAACACAAGCAAGTTTAGAGTGCAGAATCAGATGCTGAATCTCTACTCACACTCTGTGGGCACTGCATACGTGTGGTGCACAGACATACAGGCAGGCAAAACACTCATATACACACCACATATCACCATTTTAATTAATTTACTCTTTGGTTTATTGGGATATAATAGTTTACAATTGTTTGTCTGTTTGTTTCTTCCTCAGGCATAAGCAGAATTGCTCTGTCTTAGGACTACATACTATCTAACCTAAGATATGAAAATGAAATCTCTCTTGAAAGAGTGGTACAACCTTTCATATTCCTGTATCAAGAGGATTTTAGTTCATTCATATCGTTCCTGGTGATCTGTCTGCACCTAATATATTGTGACTCAGCAAATAAGCTTAGGACATTTAACAGAGCCAAGTCTCAATGAGACACACTGATGCTCCAAACTGCTTTTTTTACTTCCAAAACTCTGAGAATGAACATAGTTTCATAAAGAACACGTGACACGTTGACGATCACTAATAATTTCATATTAAGTTTATTGTGTATTTTGTGTTTACCATAAAGTGTGATTTTGAGCACTATTGTTTGTGAACTCAGCTCAATTTGGCCATTCTGCCAGTTAGTTGAGACACTTGGGCAAATTTGTGGTGCTGAATCTCTACATGAGTCCATGCCTACTCTGGCTATAGGGGAATGGTATGACCTCTTCAATCCTTACCTGTAAGTAAAGACAAAAGTGCATCCTAAGGGCACGGTGAAGACTAGATGTTGAAGACTAGATGGTATGTGAACTGGCTGAGTTGAACCTGGGGCAGAGAGATCACTGAACAAATCACTGATATTATTTTCCGATTTTTAATGCTACTTTATTCACTTGATTGACTTTTCCTTTTGAACTTGCTAATTGCTGCAGACACAGCCTCACACTCTTATTACTTCATCCCTGGAGAGCAAGATTTACACTCGGATCTAACTGCTGAAGCAACTTTTATTTCTCTTGAATACAGAAAATTAGTATTTCATTTCATACAAATCAAGCTAGAACTCAGGTTAAGAGGTTGACTCCTACGTGAAAAGAGTGAGTTTGATGACTCTTAACTAGAAATAGTTTATTAGGGGAAGAGACTCACAAGCCTCTGCCCCTCTCTGAGGACTTATAAGTAGTTGTGGGTAGGGGTGGAGGTGGGTCTGGGGGTTCCACCCTCCTTTATTATCACAGGTTGTGGTTGCAGGCAAGGGAGACACATTTTCTTCAGTAGTGGCCCCATTTTGCTATAAATAACTCCTCACCCATGCTTCTGTAACTAATCCTAATTAATCTCACTGGTTCATCAAAAAGAAAAAAAAATCACTATTTTTAAAAAAGTTTTTTTTTAATATTGACTGTGTAAGACAAATGATAGGGTGTTTCACAGCTGTTTCTAGAACTCCTACAGCTTGCAGTGCCAAGGACTCTATAATCACCCTGTTATTGCTGGCTTCCCGTTAGTACTAATATTCCCCGCCCCCACCAGGCTCTTGCACAATATATTCTTCAGGCTCCGACCTGGCAGAGTTCTGCTACCTTTCACATGCAGAAATGGCTATTTAATCATCTCTCCACTCCCCAAGGAACAGGCAGCCTTTTCTTTAGCATTAGCCCTGGTCTACAAATATTTGAGGGGCCAAATACCGAGAAGGAAGGATCCGAACAAGAACATGCTATGGAAAGGAGAAGTGAACATTTGAAGTTAAGACTAGAGAGAAAAACATGATTCTAAGGATCTTTCATCATGTCCATACCAAAAGGCAGTCTGCCTGGCTTGGGAGAGAATCTGGTTATTAATTTTATTTAGAGATTACCCAGTTGTCAATGCTAGTGGAATCTTAGACTGTCCCTAAACTATTATTTTAATCATACTCCTTTTGTCTTCTTTTTACCGAACTTTGAAATAATTATTTGAAGAGCAAATTTAACCACACTCTCTCCGGCCTTTGTCTTTCTGCTAGGTGTTTAAAAGGACACAAGAGCCACTACGTAGACATGCAGTTTTGAATAACGGTACACTAACTTTAGCGCATATACTTAGAGACAATCACGCCTTCAGAGCTGCAAGCCTTAGTTGGTTTTGTCAATCATTTTGTATTTTTAGATACTTGACATTGGCGTTGGCCTGCATTGGTGTATACTGACGGGAATGAATGATTGGTAACGGGTAAAGCTCACACCAGGGAGAGAGGACCTGCAGTCTTAGGACTAGGGTCCTTAGTGTTGACAGAATACAAGTTGACAACACATATTGTGCTCTAGGTGCTGCCGTATGAGGTGTACATGAGTTCTCATTATAGCTACATGGTACGTGTTGTTACTCCCATTTACAGGAAAGAATGGAGAGACACCCAGAGAAGTGACTTGTCAAGTCATCTCAGTGCATGAGAAGACAAGGGTTCAGACCATAGTCTGCTCTACACTACCCTTCTTCCCTTGCTAAGAAAAGGGATTTTGATCTTTTTGAAGACTCTGTGTCTTTTGTCCATTAGGTTAAAGTTAAAGGCTCAAAGTATTTTCATTGTGTTGACTCATGTCTTAAAAGAATAAAAGGGCATCCAGGACAATGGGTTCCAATAGATAAGGAAGGGCTGGTTGTACTACTGAGATAGGAGAGAATGCCTCTTCCAGATTCATCTAACGAAGGTCCCTCAGGCTCAGCATGCCCCAGAACTCCCAGAACTTCTCTAGCACGCTTTTTTAGTGGTTACAAGTCTTCAGTGTTAGCATTCTGTCAAACTCCACCTCCACAGTTACCTGGCAACAGTTAGGTATGCTCTTCCCCACAGCTATCTGGCAACAGCCAGGTAGTCCTGCCCACTATTATAAGAGGGGCTGTCTGGCCCCTCCTCTCTCTCTTGCTCCTGTGACCCAAGCCTGCAGGTCGTATCTGACCCTTTCCCTCTCCCCTCCCCGCTCCACGTGGTCATGGCCGGCCACCTCTCTCTGCTCTCTCCTCTGCCCTAAATAAACTTCTTCTCGTGGAACCCTCCGCCGCCGTTTTTTCTTTTTTTAAATAACAACATTCAGTACTACAGTTATCCAGGTTTAGGAGTCTGCTTTGATTCTGTCTCTTTTCTCATCCCTGGTGGCCAGTAGGTATATCAAGTGCTACTACTACTCTATTCAGAATCAGATTTCCTTCCCTCCCTCTCTGTTATTCTCTTTAGGCTCATGTGCACCCCACAAGGATTATGACAGTGCGCCTGTGGCTGGCTCTTTGTCCTCAGTGTTGCTCTTCCCTCTTCTGGCATGCTGGTTGTTTAGAAACAGTGTGTCTGTTGCTTACATCCTTTGGGTCTGCCTCCTTCAGACCCACTCTCCTCTCCCTCTCTCTGTACATTCACTCTTTGCTTGTCCCATCTCTATTCTAGCCAAGCAGGAGGACATACAGGTCCCTTTGCAGCACTACTGGCTCCTCTTGAAATCTCTGTGACGTCACTACTAACACTTGAGATATAGAATCTTGCAATCACACAGTATATACCATTTCCATCCAGAACAATTTTGATGGTAGAATTTCAGATTTTAACTATGTAAAAAATTATTGGAAACCTTTGCATTTCTCACAAAGAATTTTAGCAATTGAATATTTAGTTTTTAAAAAGGTATAGAAACATCTCTGCCAATAAGAGTATGAAATGAGCAAAACCTTCCCTTGACTACACTGTTTCAAAGGAGTTCTTTTTTTTTCCCCAAGAAGCTTTATTTTTCATTTCATATAAACCTTAAATGCTTGATGTTTTAAGTGTGGACTAATATAATTTATTAATCTTGAGGGAGATTATTTAATATAAACTGCGTGCATCATTCTTCAGGAATGGAAACATTGCATTTTGCTTTAAAACTTGGATACATTTATCATGAACAAAGTCTGAATAGAATAAAAATCATCAGGTTAATGGTTTATGTTTAATTTGAGTCAAGTGCTTGTAAACTAGTTTTTGTTGTTTTTCATCTATTTGGAGACGTTTATTTTTTTATACAGCTTTTTTGCACATTAGCTGACATCCACAAATGTAGCTAAGTGGTAGAGCCCATGTTTAGCCTGCACGAAGCCCTGGGTTCAATACACAACACCTCAAACCCTTCCCCATTTATGTTTCACATGAAGAATAAGGACAGAGAAAGAATGCTGGTTAAGGTTTGTTAGGTTAAGTAGAGGCATTGAGCTCATTTAGCATTAAGTGTTAATACAAGTATACAGCTCTTAGATGAAAGTGTGAGTTGGGTACCAGTAAGAATCTTGGTTGGTTACTGTGTCTCTCAGCAGGGGTACACAGTGCAATTCATTAGAGGCTGCTCTCCTAATTAGAACACAGAAGGCCATTATCATTACCATTTTCTGGGATTACAGCATCGGGAGAAGAACCAATGGTGAATCCCAATTATTGCCACATCTATTAATTGTACTGGCTTGAGAGATCTACAGGCCCTAGGCTTCCTTTGTGCTGAACTATTTAGTCTGCATTTAACAAAGGGCCTGGAGTTCTTTCTGGATTTCCCATAGACACTGTGCCTGGAGAGTATGACACAACCATTCATTGACAAGGTGTGCTTGTCTCTATCTGTCATAAAGTCACACACGTTGGGTCAGTGCCTAATATTTGTATGGCCTTTGCTGGAATACAACATTCATTTACAGCATTTATGAAATTCAAGAGCACATTATTAAGTGCCAAAATTTTACTCACGGATGATGCCAATTCATGAACAGTAACTGTCAATCACATCTGAGAAGGGACCTCCTCCTTATTCAACCCCCAATAGTGGAGCAGACTCACAGCCCTAATAAGGGACCATTTGCTGGAGACAATTGATTCTTAACCAAGTCAAGCTGTTACAGAATTACACTTTATAGGTGATGTCCTGAGGTAATCACTCTGTTATCATTCTTTCTTTATTCTGTGGCCTTCCAGATTTTCCTATGGACTCGAGTACTGGACGCTGCAGAGGGGCAAGCAGTGGTGAGTACATGGCTGTTTCTGGCTCTTCTTTGTAGTGCAGTTCATTTCTGATATGGTCTTAATGCCTAAGTTTTACTTGCAGATACTTGTGTCCCATTTTAAAAAATAAACATAAAATAAATTCTGTATCTATGCTGACTTTATTTTTGTGTTAGTGTATTGAAATGGACCTCTTGGTTTACAATTTGGTTTACAAAAATGCTAATGAATATATAGATTCATGTAACCCCAGTTTTTCAGGATACAGAATAATTCTTTCATCTCTTCCCGTACTCCTTCATGTATAATCTTTTTTAATTACAAGTTTCACCTGCTTTTAAGCACTAGCTGCTCTCTAGCACTATAATGTCCTTTGGGATTGTCACATAGATGGAACCTAGGGATGTAGCTTCAGTGGTAAAGTATATAATCTTTTGATCTGCCAGTCTGTTTCCATACAACTTGCAACCTGCAAGTGGGTACTGTAGATCAGGCTCCAAAAGCGGAGAGTTTCCAACTACTCCTGTCTCTTGCAACCCATCCCTTAAGCCATCCTAAAGCAATGCTAATAGTAATAGCTATGTCAAGTGAGCCTAAAACCCTAACAAAGGAGACCCTTCCTCTCTGATTAGGGAGCCAGTGATGCTAATGGACCAGGCAGATCCTGTTGTTGGGTTCATAGCCAGCCTCTTCATGGCCCAAATGCAGTAGCCATCACCAGAAATGAACTGCAGAATGGGAGAAATAATATCTTAGTTTTCTATCAAGGATCAAAGTAGGGTGCTCCAAGGAATTGAATAGTAAGTACTCTCTCTCATGAGAGGAGGTGGGGGGGGGCATTGGGAAATAATCTTGCATTCATGATTGCAAACTGCTAGACTCACCCCTGGCTATGTCTTAATTTGACTAAACAATGTTCCACAGACTGAAGAATTAACTATGAACTATATATCACTGGATTGAATCTAAACACCGTTGAGAGTACAGAAAAGCCCACAATCGTTGTGTGTTGGTAGTACAGAACTGAAAAGCCACATATGTGTTTTTGTTTTGCCTTCAGACAAGGTTTCCTTTCCTAATCTTGCTGTTGTTTATGTTTGAGCATTCCCGAGTAACTGCTTCATGCCTTCTGCTCTGGCCATGTTCAGTGAGAGAGAAAGAATGGGTCTAATTATTCCATCTACCACACAATAAACCTTTTAATAAAGTGCAAAAAAGAACAAAACCAAATAAGCTGGTACCTCTTTTTTCTTTTCTTTTTTTTTTAGCACTGCCTTGTAAAGACCACACAGCAGGATATTTGATGTTCAAGTGTTCTAGAAGCCGCTGAGTTGATGCCACTTTTACATTTCTTTACAACATAGCTTCTAGTCAGGGCTCTAACAACTGCAGATTACTTTTGCCAGGTCTTGAATTTTGCGTGGATAAATCCTCAGCTTTTCCTCTGTGTGCTCAGTGGCTTTCTTTGCTCTTCTTTATACACATGACAGTTTTTAAGGTTTCATTGATAACGCTGTCCATCATTAAACGTACCAGACACAATTCTTCCAGCTGTTACAAGATATTAGGGTTGTTTCCTATTTCTGTTACTGTGTCTAAATGCTGCTCAGTTTCTACACAGTTGTTTTTTTTTTTTTTCTGATAATTTTCACTGATTTTGATCAGTATGCTACAGTTTGTCGGGAACCTCATGAGTGAAAGGGAAACGTATCTGTCAATTCATGAATAAGTTAGGAATAAAGATTTTCACTGAACTGGACACATCCATTGAGTGTTATCATTAGGTTGGCAAGTATCTGACTTAAGGTACTGCCCATCAAAAGTAGCCCTAAAAACCATTTACCTTATGCAAAAGTAACTGATATCAAAATTATTTAGAATGTTTGAAGATGAAACCTTCATTTTAGTATTTAAATGCAAATTATATATAATGTAGAACGTGAGATGGGAGAGTGTAGGTGGAGCTGGCAGCCATTGCCCTGATTAGCTTTGTAGGCTCCTTCTAAGGGCCATGGCTGAGCCAAAGGTGCCACCTCCACTGTATCATGATTTCCCATTACCTCATATCATCTCGCAAACCCTCACTCTGATCTTGAGACAGGAAAAGGTACTGAAGAGTATCCCACCCACACCCACAGCAGACTCCATGACAAAGCTGGTTTTCATCCCCCTAAAGCAGCTGGGCTGCAGATGCCCCGCAAGGACCCATGGCCACCCACATCCTGCTCTCCAGAGGGTGCTTATCCCGGATGCTTATTTAGAATATCTTCAGTTCTGGTGATACAATGAGGAACATCTTCTGCCACCCAAAAGTAGACATTCTTGGTGTCTGTGCTACTCTGAGGACCACTCCTTCTGTTGTATTTGTGTAAAACAAACTAAAAAGTTCACTTGTTCGGTAATGCAATTGATCAGTCAGAATTTCTTATCAGTTGTGTGTGTGACTTGCCAATTTGTCTTAAAGTTATGGTTAGAGTTTCAGTGTGTCAATGAGCAAAGACATCAATAACACAAACAATATACAAAAATGGATCCATTTGGAGCAGGGCATGGTAGCGCACACCTTCAATTTCAGTTGTCTAGAGACAGAGACAGAGCTCGGGAGGCAGAGCCAACTGAAATCTCTGAGTTCGAGGCCAGTCTGGTTGGTAGTGTGGGTTCCAGGAGAGTCAGAGCCACACAAAGAAACCCTGTCTCAAAAACAAAAACAAAACCCAAACATATAAACATCCGCAAACAACAACAACACCAAACTAGCTCCACTTGGCAAACCTCGGAGTGAGTGGAACCTCTGTTCCTGGAGTCTGTTCTCTTTTCCAAAAATGTTTTTCTGTTCCCTGGTATAATGGGGGCAAGGAAAAACAAGAGGGAAATGAGAGTTCATTGTGTTTATGGGGGAAAAAACACATTGACACAGTCACATGTTTCAAAAGTAGATGTAGTTTGCTCACTCTCAGAATTTTATCGTTTGGAGAAAGGTCGCAGCTGAAAAGGCTCACGATAAAACAGGAAATGAGGAAAGCCCAAAACCATTATAGCCGCCATTCTGACCCCTTTCCAAAATGTCAAGCTGTTTGTGTCTGGAATTTGGGGTAGACATTCTTTCCCTCCAATTAGTTATTTGTTGCCTTAACACTTAAGAGTTTTTTTTTTTTTCTCTTCTGTTTCAGAGATAGTGACTCTGAACAGCTTCCAATTTGTGAGTGTGTTTTCCTGTCGTAAATCTACTATCATAAAAGAAATAGATGTTCTGTATTTCACGGCATGGGATGTGAATCACATCAAATCAACATAGAAAATTAAGAGGGACGTTTAATTCGTTTAAGGAAAGGGTATGGGTTTTGTTCATTTATTTTTTAGTTTAATTTTGTTTGTTTGTTGAGGTAGGGTCTGTGCAACCCAGGCTGGTCTCGAACTCCCTATGCTTCTGAAGATGAGCATGAACTCCTGATCCTGCTGCCTCCACCTCCCAAGCTCTGGGATGACAGCTGGCGCCACCACACTTGGTTTTAAGCATTTCTGGAGAGGAAGTCAGGGCTCTATGCATGCTAGCAAGCACTCTAACAACTAAGCTACAGTTCCAGGCCAGTGTGGTGGTCTTTGGAAATAAACCAAAAATAATTCTAGTTTTGCATGTGTGATGACAACCAATTTATGAGCATTTACATTAAAAAACACACATTCCCCGACACCCCCACCCCAGGGAGGCAATAGCTGACAGATTCTGATGTACTGTGTGTGCATGACCAAACAACTTCACTGGTCTTTCCCAGTATGAATATCAGTTTGCATTGGCCTCTGTTCTCCTTTCTGACCTGCCGATTTCAGAGGCTGAATTAGCCAGTCACAACTAGGGGAAATTAGCAAGGCTAAAAGGTGTATTTGTGATCTTACTGCAGTTTACAATCATTGGTCTTCCTCCAACCTACCCATCACTCATGGGAGCTGCCACTTCCAACCAATTAAATCTCTTTCTCTCCCATTCTCTTCCTTGAACTGTTAGCAAAATTGTCTTAGTGCTTCTGTGCCCCAGGCACAGGCATTCCCAAGGATCTCATGCTTGGGCCCTCTTCTCTCTCTTCTTGAAGACTTCTTCCTGTTAGAATTCATCTGCCCACAGAGGTTCTTAGTCACTTCTCTGACTGTGGTTCTGTTCACTCTCCCAGAAAGAATAGCATATCCCTATTTCCTATCCACCCATCCTAATTATATTTCAAACAATTTATTCAACAACAAAAACGAGACTTTTTTTTTTTTTAAATAAAAACTGTCCACTTTGAAGGATGTAGTGTCATCTCCTTCCTAGGCTCCCTGCAGGAGAGTGTCAGCATTGGTTTTAGTTCATCTATCCTCCCATTCTTCAAAAACAGTAATGGAAACTTGTTTCTCCCAGACCCACTGCATAGCAGGGGCATGAGACAGAGTGGTCAGTAGCAGACGGCCATTTCCCAGTTCTTCTCTGTCTTGTCTGTACTTGGCACCAAGCAGACACAACCCTGTCATGGTAGTGCCGCCTATTCTGTCCTTTCGTTCTTTAACTTTAAGGACATTATAAAACAGTTGAAAGGAAAACAGAGTTGCATTGACTCATATTTTAGAGAATTTGAATGACTCGTAGAGCCAAGAAACCTTGTGAAGAGCCATTAATTTAAATATTTCCAAAAAGCTAATCTTGAAGAAATAAATGGAATTTCCTCTTCTTGGTGATGCAATATTAGTCCTTGCAATCTTAAGCAATTTCCTTTTACAGAGCACAAATCATTATGAACTGAGTCCTTTATTACAAAATTCCAGGTTTGTTTTTATAGCTGAATTTGAGCCCATGCTACTTTTGTTTTTCAAAACTTTTTGTTAACTAGGTTCACCAGTCAACATCATCATGTTTTCCCTAACTCAAAATAAAACTTTATACATACCTATGTGTGTGTGTGTATATATATTCAACAACAACATATATATATACACATATATATATAATATATATATATATATATATATGTGTGTGTGTGTGTGTGTGTGTTAAAATATACACACATATGTGAATACACACACACACACACACACATATATATATATACAGATATATATATGATGAACTTGACTTCATATATACAGATATATTTCATTTAACTTATGCACATATTCAGAAAATTCATATTATTTTAAATATCCAATGAGTTGCAGCTAAGGCACTTCATTTATGGAAAAATGAAAGGAATGTCTTGTGAAGTTTACATTAATGGTATTTTCTAAGGTTTAGTTTACTTGGAGTAAAATGAACTGATGTCTAGTGTGTGCTGCCTAAGATTTTGACATTGCACCCATACAGCCAGCCCTGAACCTGGGATAAATAGTACTGTTGTCATCTTCAGAGATTTCCCATTCTAGACTAGCAGGGTTCTAATTTTCATTACTGTAGATTAGAGCCATTACATCTTCAGCTCTTTGCACACAGATCGACAGTACAGCTGTATTTTATGCCCTTGGCAGCTTTTGCTTACTATAACGCTTGTGAGATTTATCTACTCAGTTGTGTTTCATTGTTTTCAGTATATAATGCACCTTCAAATGGTATGGTACCAGTGAAGTTAGAAGCTTCCAGCCATTTAACTATTCTGCCCAGCTTGATGGAGTTACTGGTTTCTGATTCTGCAGGAACTGTGGTTATAACATCCGCTCACACTCCCTCCCCCCACTTCCTGTTTTATTACTGAGACCAGACAACTAGGATTCTGATGGATTTTGTTTTTAATGTCGTAGGAACAATAAGACTCCAGAGATTTTTCCATCAAGCATCCTTTTGATGACTAGTTATATCGGGGTGAGGGGGTGTAGTTGGCCATGAGGATAGACTCTCTGGATGTCTTCCTGTCTCCTGGTTTCTAGAAGGGTAGTGGGATGAACCTTCTGAAGTGCAAATTATTTCGAGGCCATTCTCCTCAGAAAGCTACCCTAACAAGTCTGACATCCACCCTGTTCTGTGTGGATGATCTGTGACTGAGCTGAAGAGCCAACATCTTAACTTCTACCCACTCTTCCATTCCGTTCCACTATGGCCATTCTGTCACAGGCGGGCTTGATTCTGCCACGTAGCTGTGGTTCTGACTTCCCACTCTTTAGTAACTTCTGCCCTTCCTTCCAGATGATTCCTTCTGGAACTGTAGCTGCTGGCTTTTCTTACTCCTTTGTTCCTGCCTGCCGATCAATTGCCCTTACCACCCATCCAGCTCTGACTTCTTTATTTAAGTGAGATTTTACCGTTTATGAGAATAAATGGTTTTCTTGAAAATATCTTCAATTCCTTGCCCCCTCTTTTATTTATTTATTTATTTATTGGTGGCCAATTCTTAACACGGTTCGATCATTCAAATTTGTGACACACTTCAGGAAAGAAACTTTATTGAAGAATCAATTTGTGTACGGGTTTTATCTGCTACACAGTTTGTCCTTCATTTAAAACATCAGCTCCTTTCTCTCTCCTTGCACCCCACAGCTGTGTTCCTTATCTTCATGTCCCACAGCTGATAATGTCATTTCATCCTTCAAGGAGAGAGTAAAAGCTGTTGAAGGGACGGCTCTCACCCCCCACCCCCATTCATCATCTGGCCACTGTCAATACCTTCTGCTCTTACCTCTTGTGTGGTGGACAAGTGTCTGGCTTTCAAAGCACTGTTCTCCATTTTTTCCCAGGGTCCTGTCATCTCCTTGTCAATTAAATTCAATGGACCTTTTTATTCTTAACTAACTTCAGCTTTGAGGGTCATTTGACACAGAGATTGCCCTCTTTCCCCTAAGATTTCCTGTTTTTCCAGCTTTTGTGACTGCATCCCCTCCTGTGTTTTCTCTCACATCTCTTAATGATATGCTCTCTCTCTCTCTCTCTCTCTCTCTCTCTCTCTCTCTTCCCTTCCTCTTCCTTCTTCCTTTCCTCTCTCTCTCCCTCCCTCCCCCCATCTTCAAGTTAGCAAGAATTATTACTGGCTGACCATAATTCACCTTTCTAGATTCGTATTTGAAGACCACTTCCACAGAGGACTATAAGAGCCAAAGCAGTTTAGACCACTGGGTTATGCATTGAATACACATGATGTGATTCTTTTTCATAACATGTACACAGAGTTGCAGATTGTCTTGTGTGTTGTTGTTTTGTACCTTCTGCCTTGGCCATGTTGCCCATCAGGTGTCCTATAGTCCAGGGACAGAGCCTAGAATGCGGCATGCCAAGTAAATATTAGCACAGCAAATTAATGAACACAGCAGTGGCTGAAAGGCTTCAATAGATATTCCGTTTCCTTTTTCCACTTCATATCTAGGGAGGCATGGCTGTCCCAGGGGTATGAAGTAGAGGACACTGTCTTTTCTACAGTAGGAAGACACAGGCCCTGGTGGTGTGGTAGATATTTCCAGATGTCTAAAACTACTTAAGGACAGAGTCACAAACACTACTTTGAGGCAGTTGAAAGTATATGAAGGCCAAAATTGAGGGTATAGGTCTTCACATTGTATGAATTTATTTTGTGAGTCTTTAAAAGTTTGCTGTGGTTTTCTCCTAAGTGTCTTAGAGTAGAAGGGAGGGGACAATCAGATCTTGGGTCAGATGCAAGGATATGCACTTTTGGCACCAACTAAAACACACACTGATCTTATCAGAATCGTTAATTATGAGAGACCAATGGAAATGTAACACTATTTTCTCCTTTTTTCCACATCCTTTGACCATAAGTCGGAAGTATAGACTGGAGATACTTTCTTAGTAAAGATGAGATAAATATCTACTCAAATATAGACTCTTCCAAAGCCATAATTGGTTTATGGGCTGTTGACATCCAGTGAAGTTAATTATAGTCTTACAGCTGTGTGAGATCAAAATAAGTTCAAACAAAGGTCAAGACGAGTTAGAAAGTTGTATCACATTTAAGCTTGGTCTCAGACAAGGCTGTATTAAACAGCAAAAACCCTGCCAGTAACAAATTTTATAATTGTATCAGTCCTTTGGAATCATTTAGATCTTTTAAACCCACATAAAAGTAGGTTTTCTCGTTTGTATAAGGGTGATACACTCGTGTTCATACTAGCATAATCAATAATATTTCTAGCCGCAAGGCTGAAAGAGATGGATGAACAACTGAGAACATGAAGAGTAGTCTCAGGCAGAGAGCTCGGGTCATGGCCACTCACGGATGAGTGCTGCTCTCTGTCTCACAATCCAGGGTATTGTGTTCAATTCTAAACAATGAAGGGAACAAACTTCTAACATCAAAACTGTCCACATTGAAGACTGTCTTAATTTGGGTTTTATTGCTATGAAGAGACACCATGACCAAGGCAACTCTTATAAAAGCAAACTTTTCATTGGCACTGGCTTACAGTTTCAGAGGTTTAGTCCATGGCAGGAAGCATGGCAGCATGCAGGCAGACATGGTGCTGGCAGAGGCAGGAGGAGACTCTGATTGCAGAGCTTGAGCATAGGATTTTTTTTTTTTTTTTTGGTTTTTTCGAGACAGGGTTTCTCTGTATAGCCCTGGCTGTCCTGGAACTCACTCTATAGACCAGGTTGACCTCGAACTCAGAAATCCGCCTGCCTCTGCCTCCCAAGTGCTGGGATTAAAGGCATGCGCCACCACTGCCCGGCGAGCATAGGAAATCTTAAGGCCATGTCTCTACACTAACACACTTTCTCCTACAAGGCCACACCCACTCCAATAAAGCCACACCTCCTAATAGTGCCATTTCCTATGGCCAAGCATTCAAACACATGAATCTATAAGGGCCAAACCTATTCAAACTACTACAAAGACTTTCTTATCACTTCATTTTTAAAAAATAAAAATCAGCTCCTATAATGAAAAGTTCCCCTAAAATAAACCACCAAGGCAGCCTATAATTCTTTTATAAGATTTCATTCTTGATATGTATTGTATTTATGCAAGTCCAGTATTATATTTCATTTTGTCATCATAGAACCCAAGACATTAACTACCTGACTCACCAGGAAGCTGGGAGGGGAAGAATACTAACAGTTACACTGGTGGCACTGGTAATCCTATTGGCTCAATAAGAAGTCCAAGTATAAAGAAATCAAACTGTTGATCGAAAGAAATAAATGGTCACGGCTTCATTTATGGTGGTGGACACACACAAAAAAAATTGCAATTATGCATGCAGATTCTCTTTCCATGGCTTTTTGTTTTTTCCTAGTTCTTAGGGTTTGTGGATATAAGTGTGAGTATACACATATGCACACATGTGCATATGTGTGTGTGCATGCATGTGTGTGCATGAGTGTGTGTATGTGTTTGTGTGACTTAGAATAGAGTTAATACTTTGGATTTATTAGTTATTAGTGTAAGGTATGATGTCTGGACTAAATGATCACAAGTAAGTGGAAGGAAACTATACATTTGTATTTGGTGGATGTAAAATTCTACTTACACTGTAGATAATATATTGAACTATTTGATAGTCAAATTATATTGGTATTTGTTTATAGCAGAAACTAAGAATTAGGGCAGAGAGTGTCATATTTTTATGCAGTGTGACAAAATTCCCTTGGTGACCAGTAAGAGTAATGGGTGTGTTACAGAGGAGCAGCTTCTGGCCTCAAGGACACATTTGCCCAGCTCATTAGACTTTAGGGAATAATCTATGTAGAGGTAATTGTGTATATCACTATGTAAATGTCCTCTTGAGACATTCCTAAATCATTTTACAATGCAATTAAAAAGTACCTCTGCCTCGTACATCTGATGCAATGCATTCGTTCATGGCTTCAGGCAAAGTGGCATGGATAACAATATCAAATTAGATTCAATTCAGTGATGCTTGGTATATGGTTTTTGACTACACGTTTAAAAATTAAAGCACAAGCAAATTCTGAAGATTAGAAATGTATAGCTAATTTATGAACCTGTATTATTTTTACTTTATCTTTGCAATGCCGGGTACCAAATCCAAGACCCTTTACAGCTTGTTAAACAGTCCAGTGCTCAGCTAAAGTCTAAGTCCTTGCAGGCATTATGGTGACACATGTGTACTTCTAAGTAGAGAAATAACAAATGTTTAACTGTATGGGGAGAATTTGTAGATTCAAGCTATAGCAATTTTTTCTTCAGAAATATTCTCATGTTTAGGAGACCTTTATAAAATGTATAAGATTACAACATATTAGAAAAAAATGCTAATAACTAACAAGACCTAGGTAACTTTCCATTTTCTTTAAAAGGGAATACAAACATTTTAGTAATAGGAGCATTATTTGTGAAGTAGTTGTCTTTATAAACTATTGTTCTGTGTGTGTGTGTTTCTCTCTCTCTGTCTCTCTCTCTCTCTT
This sequence comes from Mastomys natalensis, assembly GCA_021653895.1. Taxonomy (NCBI): domain Eukaryota; kingdom Metazoa; phylum Chordata; class Mammalia; order Rodentia; family Muridae; genus Mastomys; species Mastomys natalensis. The sequence goes on from JAJTUV010001957.1 coordinate 141,451, forward strand.
TCTCTCTCTCTCTCTGTGTGTGTGTGTGTGTGTGTGTATGTGTGATGTATGTGAGTGAGGTCAGAAGGCAACTTTGGAGGTTTGTTTTTTCCTTCCACCTTTTTGTGGGTTCCAGGCATTGAACTTGGCCCCTTTGCTTGCTGAGTCATCTCTTGTCAGCTGTGACTTGATCCTCTTCAAAGTGTCCCGAGACATTGATAATACACGTTGTTTACTGGACTGAGCTCCTACACCAATCTGTGAATGCTCATGAACAGATTCAATTAAAGTAAAATTAATTTTGATTAGACAGTCTAAGGGCTGGCAAGATGGCTTATCAGGCAAAGGCTCCAGCTGCCAGGCCTTATGACTTGAGTTTGATCGCAGGCCCTACCTAGTAAAAAGAGACTCCTGCAAGTTTTCCTATGACCTACATTCGCAAATTGCGGCCTGTGTGCACTCCCACAATACACATATACACAAATACATGTACATGAAACAAATAAATATGTAATTTAAAACGTAAAGAAATGGAGCTGGAGAGATGGCTCCACGCTAAGAGCACTGGCTGTTTTCCCAGAGGACCCAGGTTTGATTCTTCATATCTCCACGGCAGCTCACAACCATTTGTAATTTCAGCTCCAGAGCATCCAGTGCCTCCAAAAGCACTGTGCAGATATGGTGCACAGACAGACATGCAGGCAAAATACCCATGCACATAAAATAATAAATATCATAGCAAATGGCCAGCACAGAAGTCCATGTTAACATAAGACAGTTTTTAAATGAACAACAACATGAAATTAGCCTGCCTTCTCTAATTCATGTGCTCTGTGTCATCATATGGGAAACATTTATTTAATTTTGAAGAAACCTTTACTAATTAAATATCTTCTAAGGGAATTGTGTTATTTCTTTTTATATAGACTTTGCTGACAGTTCACTATGTTTATAGTATGTGAGTACGTGTATGTGGTTGCGTGCATGCATAAGTGTGTGTGTGTGTGTGTCTTATTTTCAGAAGTTTAGTCCACTATTGTCATCCAGGAAGCATGGCAGCATACAGGGAGGTATGGTGCTGGAGGAAGAATTGAGAATGCTAATGTTGATCTGAAGGCAGCCAGAAGGAAACTGTGAGCCACTCTGAGCATAGCTTGAATATACAAGGTCTCAAAACCCTCCTCCTCAGTGACACATTCCTTCAACAAGGCCACACCTACTCCAATGTGGTCATACTTACTAATGGTGCTACTCCCTGTGTCCAACCATTCAAACACATGAGTCTTCGGGGGCCATTCCTATTCAAACTACCAAATAAGCATATACATTACAATTGACGTACATCCCCAACTCCAGTTTCTCAACTAAGTAATTTTGGAAGTATAGTGTTTCCATAGAAGGTTTAAAAATACACTCTTGAAGATGTGAACTTATTTACAAATGAAAGATTTTTATACGTCATATAATCAGAGATTTTATGACTTGCATGTCTACTAGGTAAAAATGTGTTCAGGTCACCACTCACAAGTATCTTTTATGATGTAGTTTTACTATTAATAATTTTTAACTTTTAAAATTAGCATATAATTACATCACTTCCCCCTTCCCTTTTCTCCCTCCAACCCCTCTCATATACTTATATAAACCCCTTATTCTTTCTCAAATTCATGGACTCTTATTCTTTAATTGTTATCATATATACATTATACATATTACATATATACATATGACATATATAACACACACACATGTACATATATTCCTAGGTGTAGAACAACAAAGTGGTCAGTCTGTATAATGTTTCTTATATGCATATAGTTTCAGTGCTGGCTATTTGCAGATATTTTTAATATATGGTATTTATATTTACAAAAGATGTAGTTTGTCTCCAACAAGTACAGAAGTACTATTTCGTGTGATGGCAACTGTTTTACCAGTAGAAGGGGCTCACTGGCTTATGGCACTTCCGGTTTATCTCCTTGAGTGGCTTTTTTGATCCAGGAAGTAATAGGTGGAGAAATGCCATGTGATCTATAAAAAATGTACATACAGCAAGTGGTCTTCCACAGGGCCACACTAGCTACCTAACTGCCTTGCAGTGAGCCTAATTTTACTTCTGAAAGCACTAAGTACATCTCGTTTCAGAGTCTGGGGTCCTGGTTAGCTCAAGAAGATGATGAGCAGTGTTACCTCAGGATTCATGTGGGAGAGATTGGGAACTCTCTTCAGAGCCTACTGATGTGGAGGAACAGGCTTAGTAGATAGAAGGAACAGCAAGATAGTTCCAGGAGAAAAAGATCAGACACAGAAACCCAGATACCTCTCACCACCACGTTCATATGGAGTCTTCCTAAAGCACAGCGTGAATGAAAGACTGCTAATATAGGAAAGTCACTAACCATTTCATCTCTTTCAGAACGTTGCAAATGTAAGCCTGTCAGAGCTACACAGAAGACCTATTTCCGGAACAATTACAACTATGGTGAGGATACCATTACAGTCCACTCATAGACTGCTGTGTGTTGGGAAACCTGTGACCTGTGTATGTATATTACATGCACACGCTTGCACTCACATAAATGGGTAGTTTAAAAGTAAGGCTTAAAACCAAAGGACACTTACAAGGGTTGTTTCCAGTTTCAGCCAATTAAAATGTATCATGGTGGCAAAGTTCTTCTCAAAGGTGTGATTGTGAAAGCATCAGTTTAATTAATTAATTAATTAATTAAAACAGTAGCATTGAATACCCAGAGATCAGTTTCAAAGACGAAGTTCTTGTCTCCAGTCTCCAGGTTGGTACCTGAATTCCAGCTGTGCTCCACAAGAATGACCCAAAGGACACTGGGAAGCAATACTTAATAGTTGTTGATATTCACCTAAGGGAATGCTTTGCTATTTAACTTGACCAAATGTAACATTCTAATAAGCTAAATGCTAACTGAAGAGCCTCCTCTACAAACAGAGCTGACTGCTTTCCCAGCAGGCTGCTACCTCCCCAGGGACTGTTTCAGGAGCTTTCCACGTCCTATCTCATCTCATTTCCCAACCGCTCGTGAGCATTCTTCTCATCCTGGCTTTGTGAGTGATGATTATTAATCCAAAGCTGCCCCCCTTTTCATTAGGTATAATGTACTTTTGGGTACTTTCATGCTTAAGTGAATGCAATCACTGTAATGTACATGAGAGGCAGTCACCGGCATTCCTCTGCTGGTAAGACAGGCCTGCTCAGTGTTACTGTTTTCCACAGATTTTTTTTTATTTATTTTTATTTTTACTATAATTTCTTTTCAAGTAGAAGCTGAATATTCCTTATCCAAAAATGCTTGGAAGCAGAAGTATTTAGGATGGTAGACTATCATTTTGTATTTTTGAATATTTGTGGATGGGTGAGGCTATTCTTGGGATTATTCCTGGGAATGGGACTCAAGTTCAAGCATGAAATTTGTGTATCACTGACAGTTCCTGTCACATGAAGTCAGGTGTGGAATTTTCCATTTGTTACATTGTGTTGGATTTGGCAGTCCGAAAGCTCAGTCTGCCAGTGAGACTGACAAGGTCATGCCACTCTCTGATCCTGAGTTAATGGCTAAACATGGATTAGAGACTTCTAAAGTCAGCTATGCTATGAAAATGAGAATTTTGTTTTTATGTGCCTTATTTTTAGTGCTCAACTTCTAGAGCAGGGGTTCTCAACCACCCACTGGGGGTCAAATGAGCCTTTCACAGGGGTTGCTTAAGACCACAGGAAAACACAGATGTTTACAATGCAATTCACAACAGTAGCAAAATTAGTTATGAAGGAGCAATGAAAATAATTTATACTAGGGGTTCATCACAGCATGAAGAACTGTATTCAAGGATTTCAACATTAGGAAGGTTGAGAACCACTGTTCTAGAATCTGGGGACTTAGAAGGAGAGAAGTGGGCATGACCATGACAGTAATGCTTGGATATGCAACTTATTAAAGAGCATAAAAGAAGCTCTTGGTGGTAGGCGAGTCTGAATGCAAAGACAGGGACTCTGCACTTCAAAGGTTAGCCTAGAACTTGCTCTGTAGCCTAGGTTGCCCCTGAACTTGTAACCTCAGCCTCTCCAGCACTAGAGTTAAGGGCATGAGCTTCCAGATCGGCTGAGTGCTTATCTTAAACAGGATTTTAGCTACTCTTGGTTAGTGAGGGACAGACAGACATCCCAGGGAGGGACAAATGTTCCTAGGCTGAAGAGTTTAGTTTATGTAAGAATCAAATGCCTGGCTACTTACCTACTTCTCCTTATGCAAACTGCCACGACTTCAGGCGGTCTCAGAGGGCTAGCTTTTAAAGATTTATAAAGCTATGTGAACTTTTAAAATATAGTTATGATAAAAAGTAAAACCATAATTTCATACTAGGGGTCTGGCAGTGTTAGTCGTGGGCTTGCCTGGCACTCACGGAACTCTGGATTAAATCATCAGCATCACATAAAATCAGTTGTGTAGCTCAATGTTATCCTTTGCTATGTAGCAAGTTGAAGGCCAGCATGGGATACATGAGAGCCTGCTCTCCAAACACAAACAGCAGACAACACACACACACACACACACACACACACACACACACACACACACACACACACACACACACACGGGGGGGGGGGCAGGCAGACATGCACATTAAAAACACTAACAATAAAAAGTTATTTCAAAGAGTTATTTTTATTTATCTTTAGTTACTACTTTTAACTTTGTTCAGCTTCCTTGTTAACACAATAGCTGGTGGTATGCTTACCATTAAAAGTTAAAATATTAATGTTACAATTCATTAGAAAGAGCTTTTAGAGAAGGTAACTGAGTATTACAATTGACAAAAAGGAGGAGCTTTGTATGTGGTACCACACCTGTAGTCCCTCCCAACACTTGGGAATAAAGCCAAGAGGATCAAGAGTTCAAGACCAGCTGAGAGTGCATTGCAAGTTCAAGGCTAGCCTAGGTTTCCCCAATCAAGAAGAGAAAGAAAGAAAGAAAAAGGAGGGGGCAGGTAGGAAATATTCTCTTTGTCATAGCCAGACACTAACTAAGCCACCTATGATTTTAAGATTGGTTTTTTGGGTGGGACTTAGGAGAAAATAGCTCCTTCTAGCTTGGCTAGAAGGCAAACTAATGGAAGGAAAATATTTTTGTTTCAAAATATATTGATTTTCACTATATGTATTTGTATGTTTTATTGAGAAAACAAGGTACCGGCAGGGGCAATTGCTAATTCATATGAAACCTCTGCCTCACTCTAGACTGAAACATTGTGAGTTTTAGCAAAATTACTTGAATAATAAAGTAGGTGTTGTAGAGAAAGGGATTTGTTTTGGAGGAGGTACATGTGCTAAAAATTCCTAATGAAAATAGTGGATGCGCCGGGTAAATAAATCACTCGCTTGAGAACATTTGCACAGCTCCCAATCGCTAATGGCTGGTGGATACTGGGAAGCACATTCATTTAAGCCAGGACTCACACAAATATGTCTGCTAGCTGGCCTTGGGAACTTGCCGTCTGGAGGGAAAAGTTATCTCTTGTCAAAATACAGGGCCGAGGGAACAGGAAAGGACAGGAACTCCACTTGCCAATCAAGTCAGGCAGAGCCAGCTGAGCAGTTAGACTTTGTCTGCAACAAACTCTCACACTTGCAACAAATTCTCTGAAGACTGAAATACCCATGAATAAAAATAAGGCTCTATCCTAAAGTTTACCAATTTTGGTAACTTAGGTCCTGTAGTTGCTATACCTGTAGACCCTTAAGTTACTATGATAAAGTTAGAACATTACCAGCTGGTTTTATGTTTTGGTGGAGGGATTTTATCAATCCTGTACAATTCTGAACACCTAAAATACATAGGAGGATCTGCTGGTGGGAGTTTGTACATTCCCAGAATGGATTCTCTTGGATATATTGTGTTTCCTCTGTAGACTTTGTATTAATATGACAGAGCTTATTCCCGAGCAATTGCTGTTGGCTTTTTATTAAATGACATGTTCGTACTTTCTTTTTTTTTTAATAAAGTAAAACTTTCCTGTAAAATGCTTACTTACCAGAAGAAGATATCTACACAATGTGGCTCTTCAAAAAGAGACAGAGGAGACCAGAAGAAATGTACCTTCTTGGGTCTGAGTCATGTCCTTGACTTTGCAATGGAGGACAATTTGTCTTTGTGTTGGAAAGTGAAGCTGATGTCTGTAGAGAGTGCAGGGGTCACTACTTGCATTGGGTGTAGGAGAGGGGGACTGATGCAATCGGCATTCTAGAACATTGTCCACGACATAGCAGGGGCATGGGGTAGCCAGTAGCTGAGAGCAAGGCAGATGGAGGAGACCCAGTCTAACGGACAATGGATAACTTTTGTTCAAGAAGAAACTTCAGTATACCTAAAGGAGATACAAACCATAACACTGTGTGAAGGAAGGAAAGTGCCAATGTAGGAATGGTGAGATGAGGTAAGGGAGGTGGACTACAGAGGAGTTGGTTTGGGAACAATAGCAAACAAAACCGAGCTGTGGCCGGGAAGAGAGCCCGCCTTGAGAAAATTGATCAACTGAATAATCCTGATGAAGAAACAAAGCATCGAGTTGAGACTAGGCCTTTTCATGGGGTAAAATTAGGTTACGTTAATACCTTTTGGCAGCAATTGTGCCGCACACCTGCTTAGCCACACATCCAAAATGGAACCATGTAGGGAAATTGTAACAGATTACTCAATCGACTCTGATTCCCTAAATGGGTTCGTGAAAATCAAACACGTGTATACACACATGCGTATGTAATCACCAATGTATACACACACAGATATATACACAAATTGGCAGGAAATCAGGACTGAGCAGGAAGAAGGCCAGTATGGTGTTTAGTTTCTCTAAAGAAAAATGTCTGCCTGACATTTCCTTTCTAACCATTGAGTATGAAATTGAGAGAATTGGCTAGAAAGAAGCCTACTGGTTTTTCTTTTTTTTCTTTTTCTTTTGAATGGTGTACCTACTATTTGTCATCATATAAATCAAACTTACTTTCTTTTATCCAGTCATCCGGGCTAAAGTTAAAGAGGTAAAGATGAAATGTCATGACGTGACCGTCGTTGTGGAGGTGAAGGAAATTCTAAAGGCGTCACTGGTAAACATTCCAAGGGATACTGTCAACCTTTACACCACCTCTGGCTGCCTCTGCCCTCCACTTAATGTTAATGAGGAGTATGTCATCATGGGTTATGAAGATGAGGAACGCTCCAGGTAATTTTCCTCTGAAGGATGTTGGGGAATTGTTTTCCTTCCTAGCCAGTACATTTCTTTTTACACATCTTGCTGGGCCTTTCTTGTCTTAGGCTCTTCCTACTTCCTTGGGAACTATGGCTATATATTGTCTATATATTTTATATATTGGATAGAAAAAGGATATGAGCTTATGGGTATAGATTTTTCTGGAAAGAGGGATCATAGATTTATTTCTGAAAGGGTCCATGATTCCTAAATAGTTAAGACTCTTCTCAACTCTCTGGCTTTCCTATTCTAGGATGAACAACATATTTAGTTTTTCTTGCCACCAACTCCTTGAATTTTTCAATTATATACTCTGTTTTTTCAAAAGCAATCATTTGATTTTAAAAATGCAGGTTACTCTTGGTAGAAGGCTCTATAGCTGAGAAGTGGAAGGATCGGCTTGGTAAGAAAGTCAAGGTAAGCTTGGGTTTTATGTTCAAAGTAGTACCAAGGCTGAGACTTAGCTCTGTGGTAGAATGCTTACCTCGCAAGCACATTCCAGCTTCATACCTGGCACCAGAAGAAAAATTCTGTCTGTAATATAATCCATAGAAAACCATCTCTCCTATAAATTAAATAGTTGCCTTCAACTATGTGAGAATATTAAGACCTGCTATGCACATACATATATACATACACATATGCATATATACAAACACATACCTAGACACATAATGAATATTCTGAGAACTGAAATTATCTTTAATGTCTATTTATTTATGGAATGAATTTCCTCTACATGTATCAAAGCTCTAACTATGGTTGCCTTAATTTCTTGGGAAACTGCCTGTAGCTAGCCACCATGACAGACTGACTTCATGCTAGCATTCGAGCGCCAGCCTCTGACAGATTATTGCTTGGGCACGGTAGGGTATTGCTTCCATCTTCTTGTTCAGCAGAAGTCACACAGGGCTGTTCTGCCACCGACATCATACATCATTCCAGGCAGAAAGAAGCGAGGAGTTCAATATAGGTTTTTAAGAACTCTATCCAGAAACTTTGTCCTGGAACTTTTGATCAGAACGGGGCAGTGTCTATCTCCAGTTGGGAAAGCAGGGAATAGGGGTTTTTATTGCTTCTAAACAAAGTGCTCTTCTATGAGAAGGGGAAAAAATTAGTGCTGAATAGAAAAATACCATGGTGTCCAATGTACAGACACGGACTCCTATGAAGAAGATGCTGCCACAGTCATAAGTATAGAAGAGATGGCGCCAAACTGGGTGCTTGAAATAGCGATGTGGCTTTAATATTTTATATTAGGATCCTAGACCATATGTATGTATATCAAGTAGTACATTACTCAGTAGAAAAGGGTTTTTTTTTGGTTTTTTTTTGCATTTCTTATTATTACACTAGAACATCTTTCTCAAAGAGAAGAGCAGTGGTGGAAATGCAGAAGAATCTCCTAGGATGTGTGCTGGGGATGGGGTTGGGAGTGGGAACTGTACCAAACATAATACATCCTCCTCTGAGAGCAGGAGGGCCTGGGCAGCATTTCCAGGGTATGTTAAACACCCTGAGACGTTGATCTTGTACGTCTGGCACTCAGCGTGGCAGACACTTGTGAGTCGATGTTACCTATAGAAATGTGGAGGGCATGGTTTCATAGAAACTATTGCTACTAAGTCCCTTTGTCCCCAGTGTTTTTGTCAGAAGTGAGGTGCATTTCAAATGTGACTGTGAGTGTTTTTTTCATTCACATCTTTCTCCAATTAACCTGGTATTTAATTATTAGTGGAGAAGTGGCTCTTCTTCAGAATACTGGGATGTCCTTTCAGCCTTTCAAGTCTGTTTTCCTGCTTCCGAGCACAGAATAAGAATTTGTCCTAAATTCCTGTACCAGTTGGAAGTACTTCAGCACTTCTGCTGCTGTGTGACAAGTCGTGGCGGTTATGTTTCCACTGGGAGGCATGACTTGTCCTGTTTTGTAGCATGGTGAATTTGTTTCCTTCAGGGAAATCATAGTTGTTATGAGATCACTGATATTCTCAAATTGAATTTAAACACCTAATGGGAAACAATGAACCAGTGACTTGAGTAATTGTCTTTTTTGTTTTGAGACACTGTCTTGCTATGCAGCTCTGGATGCAGTGATACTTTCGATTTAGCACAGGCTGGATGGTACCTGTGATGTAGCACAGGCTGAACGTGTACTTGCAGTATAGCACAGGCTGGCCTCAAACTCTCTGTAGTCCTCTTGTACTGACGTTTTTATTATAGTAATGTATCACTACTCCCAGTTCTTTTCTCAGGTTCCTCTTTTTAAAAAGATTCTTACATTTTTCTTTCATATGTATGAGTATTGTCTATGTGTATGTCTATGCATAAGTGCCTCGTGCCCAAGAAGGCCAGAAGAGGGTGTGGGGTCCCTAGGAACTGGAGTTATAGATATCTGTGAGCTGTCACTTGGGTGCTGGGAACCTCTGGTTCTCTGCAAGACTAGCAAGTGTTCTTTTTTGTTGATTGGTTGGTTGGTTGGTGTTTTAGACAGTTCTCTGTAGCCCTGGCTGTCCTAGAACTCACTCTGTAGTCCAAGCTGTCCTCAAACTCAGTTCTGCCTGCCTCTGCCTCCAAGTTCTGGGACTAAAGGTGTGGCACTGTGCCATCACTACCCTGGCTCCAGCAAGTGTTCGTAACTGCTAAGCTATCACTCCAGACCCAGTGGGCCAATCTTTAATTCAGATTTATGCTCTGAGCCAGAAATTTGGGAAGATAATCTGTTCTGGTTGGAATTATTAGTATATTTACTATAGCTTTTCAGTTAACTCAGGAATGTTTAAAAGACTCCTATGGAGGACATTACTTTTTAAATTCAATTAAAGTTGCTCTTTACAGCTGATCTTTCTCTGAGTAGAAGGCCATTTAGAAAGACCTTTTAACCATTTTCCTATGTAAATGATTGTCTGTCTATGTTCCATGTTGCTCAAGATATTTGAATTACCTTGAAGAGAGTTAAGAATCAGATTATTTTTTTAAATATGAATATTATTGTGCAATAAAGTCAGCCAAGATGAAGATAAACTTTATAGAAAAACTAGTAATAACCAACTTACTTTGTGCTGTGCACTTTGTTATTCTTCAGTCTTCACAATAATCCTATTATTAGTTATTAATCTCAATATGGAAACAATAAAAATGCCGATTAAGTTCAGAAGCTTTGTATGATTAAGTAGTGAGTTAGAATCAGAACTTGGGCCATCTGACATTAGCTTCTTGCTACTTAAAAGTGAGGTCATTGAACCAGCAGGCCAAGGATAATCTGGGAGCTCCTGACCTATGGAAATCATGGACCCCATTCAGAGCTGATGAATAGAAAGCTGTTCTCAACAAGGTCCTCTGATGATTTCTACGGTCACTGAAGTTTGTCGAGTACAGACGTTCTTATCACCTTGTACACTTTCACCATGTAACATCCATTCGATTTCTTGTATCACCAATAAACACTATTGACATCATTCATATGAAAGACAAGTAAATGTGACTTTTCTTATTTAAAAAAAAAATGCATGCAACAACAACAATCAAAAACCCCACAATGTATGCATTGTAAAACCTGTGGCAGTTCAGGATCTTGTGGTTTTGCTGGAATTGGTAAATACTAGAAAAATATTTCAGAGACACCATTTTTCCTTTATGTTTTCACTATTTAAATCAGCTAAATTTGTGTATGTGTTTGTGTGTCCATGTTCATACATACGTGCTTGTGCATGCTGGTGAATGTGCATATGGTGTCTGGCTGTCACTGGTAGGGGGCTTCTTCAATTGCTCTCTACCTCACTTTTCCAGACAAGGTCTTTCCCTGAAATTGACACTCACTGATAAGCTAGACTCACTGACTACGGAACTGCAGGACCTGCCTGTCTTTGCCCCCTGGCTTGCTGCTCTCTCAGCACCGAGACTGTAGATGTACACCCAGATGCTGAGTACCAAACATTAGATTCTTGCACATGTGCCATCTCCCCAACCACTCAACTAGATTTTAAAAGGTTATGTTGCTGTAGTCTTAAGAAAATGATGAGGCATAGTCCTTCTTTCAAACTGTCAACATAAATCTTCCACTTGAATATAAATTTGGAATGTACAGATACTGTTGACTTTTGTTTCATTTACAAACATGGAATTTTAGTTCTATGTTTTAGTACAATGGCATCCTTGAATATCTTATAGAGGAGATGGTCTCCATTGTGGTTTTTGAAATCAGAGCATTGTATTTATGCAGCATCATTGTTATCCTTGGATACAGATTTTGTACTTTTGGAAAAGTAGCAAAACACTTTAGAGCTCTAACTCTGGTTTCTCCCTCTGCTGACAGCATCACAGAAATAACGCCCTATTATTGTGTTCATGTGACTCTTCTCTCTTTTACATTTCACAGCGCTGGGATATGAAACTCCGTCATCTTGGACTGGGTAAAACTGATGCTAGCGATTCCACTCAGAATCAGAAGTCTGGCAGGAACTCTAATCCCCGGCCAGCACGCAGCTAAATCCTGAAATGTAAAAGGCCACACCCACGGACTCCCTTCTAAGACTGGCGTTGCTGGACTAGCTAAGGAAAACTGCGTGGTTTGCGCTCACGACCTGTTGTTTACCACAGATACCGCGTGGCGACTGATGTTACTTCCGGTTCCTTTTCTCCTGCTTCTTAATGGCCTGGGGTTAGATCCTTACATATGCTATATATTCTGTTTCACCAATCATATGGGAACTGTTCTTTCACAACCAGAATAATAAATTAAATTTGTTGATGCTAAAGTCTCTGTACTGAATTCCCCGGGTTTTAATTTGGTCTTCTGTGCCCCAACTGAGAATGCAATATTTGATGTAAAGAGAGAATCCTAGTAACATCTCAAGAACTAGATATTGCTGTAAAACAGACTCCGCTGTTGTCCTTGCAGCCCTGTGTTTGTATGCCTTTGGGCATTTCCCTAATTCTGTGAAAGTTCTAAATGTCTATAAAGGTAGAATGGCAGTTTGAAATCAGACACTGCACAAGCCGAGCAGCACAACACCAGGAAGCATTTATGAGGAAATGCCACACAGCATGAATTATTTTCAAGATTGGCAGGCAGCAAAATAAATAGTGTTAGGAGCCAAGAAAAGAATATTCTGCATGGTTAAGGGGCACTCTGGAATCGGTAGCCCTTAAGCCATTAACAGCAGTGTTCTTCTGGCAAAGTTTTTGATTTGTTCATAAATGTATTAATGGACGTTAGAGAAAAAACTTATAGCTAGACTTCAGTTGTTTTCACTATAGCTCTGCTTCCTTCTGAATCAAATTCATTGTTGGATGCTCCCTCTCCATTCATAAATAAATTTGACCAAGAAACGAAAGTATTAAAGTATGCATGTGTGTGCACCAGGGTGTTATTTTAAAGAGGTATGTAACTCTATAAAAGACTATAGTTTACAGAACAGTGAAATATGCACATTTGTTTTCTGTTTTTCTTCTTTTTGTTTTGGGCTTGTGATCTCAGTTTTTGTTGCGTGTACGTCTGTACTTTTGGGGGACTGGGTTTAAGCCATTGCACATCCAAGTGGAACTAGATTAGAGTTGACCAGGCTCATTGGTCTAGACATTATGATTTGAATTTGTGCTGTTTAATGCTCGATCAAAATGTCTAATAAAAGGAATTATGGTTGTCAGGAGAGACAACAACAAAAATGTTTTTCTTCCTCAAGCTGCAGTGAGACCCCAACAGCCCATGGGGAACCCATGATGCCTTTTCTTCCTTCCTGCAGCAGGGATCTTTAGAGCATGTGTCCATCACCCGAAAGTCTCTTCCCTACAGTTTTACACATGTGGTAGTAGTAGATCCAGATTCCTAAGCTACAATGTGCTGAAAATAAAACATGTATGAAGCAAACAATGCTGTGTTTCCTTCTGTAAGAATAACCATACAAGGATGAAATTCATTCCCGAGTGGAGGTTTCCTATGTTGGTAATTAATAACTCATCCACATTCTTTCTTTTAGAAGCAAAAAAAAAAAAATCACCCTCACATTCCAATGAGCCCTAAACACCAATATTTTCCCCAATTCTAGAACCAGACTCCTATGTTTGTCTCTAGGAGGACAGCACAGGCTTGGATCTACTATGTGGTTGCTTTCAGGTACCTTATACTGTGTCCTCTGATGCTGGGACAGGGGTGTCTTTTCCTAGGTGAAGTTTGTGTCACTGGGTATCGAGGAGTGCTGCACTGGGGATGCTGAGGTAAGGGGTTGGGGGACGGAAGTGCAGCATTAAGGATGTTGGCCTTCAATCTCTCCCAGGGTATCTGTCTTGGCTTTGGGCTCCCAGGATGAACACACCCATCCTATTCTGTTTTCTCAGGGCTTCCACAGCGACACTGCAGACTGGGCAGGACTTGGTAACAGGAGACTTAAAGGATCTGGCATCTGGAATCCCTAACATGCCATCAGTGTTTCCAGGGCATACTTGAAGCTATTTTAAGTGATGAAAATTTTACGGTTTATTTATTTCCTTTTTTATGGTCCTGAAGATAGAAGCAGACTCTATGAATGCTAGATAGGTGTTCTATCTACATTGCCATCTATATCTACCTATATTAAGCTACATCCTCAGCCAATGATAAAATATCTTTATAGAAATGAAAACCTGTATGTAGGTGTTTTGTTTAGGTGAATAGACGGGAAAACATTTGTTTTCAGTGTAGGAATTTCCCATATAATAGATGTAATTCATACACAATTGCACTCATAGATAAAGGGGGCAATCTCGGAGATTAAGCACAGTTTCTACTACCTTCCATTTCAATCATCTTGTTTGGTCTTGTTTGTCTGTATGAGACTTGTCATTTATTTGAACATTTTGAATGGGACAACACCTGTGAACTAAGTACATTGCAGTTTTTCCAGTTTGGTAGTTGCACCATCTTCACTAACAAACTGTGCAGAAATCTTGGAGGGATGCATGATTTTATCATGACAGGCAGGTTTCTATGCAGAGTGCAAAACCATTTCCACTCCTCCACTGTCATATACATCTTACTAGTGCCTCTCTGCAGGTCCTTTATGCTCACCTTGAAAGCCACTAAAAGCTGAGAGGTAGTGGCACCCTCCTTTAATCTCAGCACTGGGGAGGGGAAGGCAGGCAGATCTTTGAGTTTGAGGCTAATCTGCTGTACATAATGAGTTCTAAGATAGCCAGGGCAACACTGAGAAACCCCCGTGTTGAAAAAAAACCAAACAAACAAAAAAACAAAACAAAAAGCCACTACACATTTAACATACATGCTTGTTAGTAAACCTTGACGCCTTTAAAGTCGATTGAAATTTTCTTAAGAAAATTTTGCTCACCTTCAGGATTTGAGTTTTCTCACCCAGCACAACAGCAAAACAGTCATATGCATGCTGAATGGACCAGAAAACAAAAACAAACAAACAAAAAAACAAGCAGCAAATGTGCATTCTCTTTTTCATGGATCCATGAGTATGTGACTGTGTTGTGTTTAGTGTAACCTGACCCGGTGCCATATGGTCCACAGAGCATTGGGGTGGGGTGGGACAATCCCGTGTCCTTCCACATCTGGAACCTATTACGAAGTCAAATACAAGAGTTACAATCACTGTGAGTAAATAGCTCTCCTTATTGCCTTCTGCAAGAAATTATTTGCTATTACATTTCAACAGTAAAATGACTTCTTAAAAAGCATTTCAAGGCTGGTAATTGTTTAGCCCTATGGATTTTAACTTTTTAATACAGAATAAAAAAAAAAAGCACTAAGGAAGAAGGTAAGAAAAAACAAGCCCAGACTTTTAGTAGTGTGTCACTGAAATGCAGCCTAGAGAATTAAAGTATATGGATCCCAGCTGCATCCACGTTACTAAATAACAAAAATGATGTACTCATACCTTTGATGGGAATCTCCTTGGGGTCCTGTCTAGCAGTGGCTAGAAGTTATACAAAACACTTATGCATGTCCTGTTGGTGCCTTAAAAGTTTATGGTGTGATTCCCACTTCATAGATGAATTGAAGATTCAGCACTTTAGACATTGTAAGTGGCAGAGAGGGGCTTCAGAATCTCTTCATCTTATTTCCCAAGTTGGACGTTTTCTGTGGTAATAAAGATGTAAATGTACCTTAATATTGTTTCCAAAAGCACAGTGCAAAGCAAATGGAAGATCACCCAACGCTGTCAGAAAGTCTATACCATGTCCTCCCAAAGTTGTCCCAAAATATTGTCATTGTGCCTATTTAGGTGACACCCCACCTTGAAGTAAAAATTTTAGTGGGATTGTTCTAGTCAGGTAAATAAGTCAAGTGATTCTTTTGACATTGGTAGCTTAGAGATAGGTGATTTTGAGTTGGGAAATGGTTATTTTTCTGTCTTTGCTTGAACTGAGAAAAGGTCTGAAGTTCCAAGCCTTTGTCAAGGTTTGGAGGAAGGCTGAAGTCAAGGACAATGGTTGCTACATAGAAAACTCAGTGGCTGTTTTCCAAAAGGGAGGGACTGTCATATCCTACGGAGATCATTACCTTTATTCCTTGAACAGCCAGGGCCATCATAATCTACAAAGAAGTTGTTCCATATGGCCGGCTTTCCCAGTTTGTCATTCCTCAAGTATTTTTTATTACGACAGAGTCAACATGTCATTGTAAAACAAAGATGTTTTTCTCTGGATAAAATGCAAACATCAGGTTTCTGCTTGGTGGGCACCACAAGCTTGAACTGCTGACCCACAAAAGAAAGGGTGTGATACTTCAGGCCAAGTTGTCTAAATGGAAAGGAAGTGTGGACTGTTGAGGAGGCTGATGCAGAAATGAAGGGACGTGAGGATAAGGACTTTACACTAATCCCAGGGACAGGAGGGTGAGACACCACTGTAGTATATTTGTATAGACTGGGAGTGGATGTTATCACTTAGGTCTGGGCTTTGTGCTTTTCTGCAAGATGAGTGGAGTGGGAAGCATGGGCTAGCTCAACGATGTTAGTCTGTGGGACAGGGAACAGAGTAGTCCATCACACTGAATGGTAGATAAAGCTCAGAAATAAAACCATTTGGATTCTTTCTAATACCTATTTCTACATCATTTGGGTGTTTCTATGGAAACCATAGCTTCTTGGAGGTTGCAACTCTGTGTATCCGTGTCACTGTAACCGGACTTCTTGAGGGAACAGTTGAAAAGGAATAAGGATTTATTTGAACCTCATTTCAGACATTCAGTCTCTGTTCTTGGCTTCATTGACTCAGGATCCATTGTGAGGCAGAGCATCATGGTGGGATTATGTGAGGGGAATGGCTGTTCACTTCATAGTAGACAGGAAGTACAGAGAATAAACATGGTGGGATTGTGTGCAGGGGAAGGCTGCTCACTTCATAGTAGACAGGAAGTACAGAGACTATTACCATCAAAGGTACACCTCTGGTGACTCCTTCCAGCTACCTCCAACCTCCTCAAGTTTTCAACATGTCTCAAAATGCTGTCATCAGCTAGGGACATGAGCTACATGAACGTGTGGGGGTACATTTTATATTCAAACAATAGCTGAAAACCAGTATTCAAGGTAAAAAGAGTTCTAGAAGAACTCAGCAAAAGAGGAAACGAACTCGAACAATATCTCAGCTAGATATCTTTCCGTAGGCATAGAATTTCAGGGAAACAACTCAGCCTTAATGAGAATCACAAAGGTCCAAAGATAGCATACCAGCCGAGACTACACTGTCCAGTCAGCCATTCAGAGCTCACTGCCAGGCCTCCCTTCTACTTATCCACCTATTACTTGGTTGATAAAGTCAAACAAATGACTACATCAATATGTTAAGAACTGCTGAAAGATCAATTATGAAACAAATATTAAAAACTAATATTCTTTTAATTCACTGATTAACAGTTACCTAGTTCATTTAAATTCTTCTAGATCCCCAGATCAAGCAGTCTGGGTCTGATCTTGTCTACACAATTCCAGAACCAAAACTGCCAACCCTCCTCTTTCCTTGGAGAGAGCACTTGAACATGTAGTCAAGACCTTTGTAGACCAACTTGAGAAAGCTTTGGAGTTAGGTACCTAGATTTAAGCTTCTAGTTTGTTTCTGTCAAGCCACATCGAATGTTTGTGAATCAGGAGTGGAGGAGGCTGAGCAGGACATTGTAGATGCTTAGTAAGCATTGAGATTACATTATCTGTGACACTAACATACTCCGAAGGTTCACAATGCCTGAACAGGGCCCTAGCAAATGCTTACTACATCTAGAAGAGAATAAACTTCTCTGGGAGATATCATCCAGTTACCCTGAATTGTCTCCTACATCTTTAGATGCCAGACTGAAAAAAAAATTCTTCTCAATTCACTCTCTAGCTGATTACTGAATGTATTTTCCTTTCCTCTCTGCCAGGAAGATGTTCTTTAAAGGGAACAGTAAGTCTGTTGATGGTAATGCATGCTTTAATCCAAGCACACAGGAGGTAGAGGCAGGTGGAGGCCAGTTCTGAGTTCGAGGCCAGTCTGGTCTACATAGGGAGATCCAGCACAGCCTGGGCTCCACAGAGAAACTTTGTCTCAAAAAACAAAACAAAAAGCTACAGGAGGAGAGTATACTAATACATGGAACTGGAGAGATGGTCTTGTGGGTAAGGGTCCTTACTGCTCTTAAAGAGGACCTAGGTTCAGTTCCTAGCACCCACAAGGCAGCTCACAATCTCCAGAACTCCAGTTCCAGTGTGTCTGACATCCTCTTCTGGGCTTGGGAGATTCCTGTTTGCACAGGGTGCACGGAAACTCCTAAAGACTCACATACATTTGTATACATTAAAAAAAAAAATCTCAAAAAGAAAAAAGAAAAAAAAAAAGAAAAAAAAAAAAAAAATGGGCTGGCTAGTTTGCATTGTCAACACAAGTCATGAGGAGAGGGAACTTCAGTTGATTAATTGCCTCCATAAAATTGGGTTTTGGGCAAGCCTGTAAGGAGTTTTCTTAATTAGTGATGGAGCAGCAAACCCATCACTTACCAAAGGGAAAGTAGTACCACCTCCGGCAGATTGTCCTGGGTTCTATAAGAAAGCAAGCTGGGTAAGGCAGTGAGCAGCGCTCTGCCATAGCCTCTGTGTCAGCTCCTGCCTCTAGGTTTGAGTCCCTGCCTTCATTTCCCTGAATGGACTGTGACTCAGAGATATAGTCAATTAAACTTTTTCCTCTCCAAGTTGCTTTTGGTCATGGCGTTGCACCACAACAATAGAAACCCTAATGAGACAATCCGCAAAACCACTTTCTCAATGTTATTGAAAAAGTTTGGCTTTCCTAAAGAGTTCCGGTCCATACCCTGGGGCAACCAGCAGAGACCATTTAGAAAGAAACATACGTGTTTCCAACAAGAGCTGAAGTTTTGTTAGAGTTGCTTCTAGCTGTTTTTCATTTTCTAGGCAGTTGCAAAAGTACTAAAAGTATATTGAAACAAAGTGTTTATGTCCCAAAAAAGCACAGACTCTGCATTCTGGGCTACACACTTGAAGAAGGGTCTCAAAACACAGGCAGCTTTTACTGCATTGGAAAATAAAACTAACTCATAAAGAAGTTGAACTAGTCTATATTGGAAAAACAGATGACAATTGAACAGTGAGCTGAAAAAGTAGCAACCTAATCCAGGGGGGTGGCAACTTTTTCTATAAAGAGTCCCACACAAAATACTGAAGGTTTTTGTAGGTCATTGTGTCTGCTGTTGCAAGAACTCAGTTCTGCCACCAATGTTCAAAACCAGACACACTGGTAACTAAAGCGTGAACAAGCAAGGCTGCGGTCCAATAAAACTTATTTTCAAAAATGTCAGGGGCCAGGATTTAGCAGACGAGTTTTGATTTGTTTCCTTTGTGGTTCTAGTCAAATGCTCTGTACATTATTTTATTGTTCTCTGGATTTAATGAAATCAGTGGTTTGGATGACATAAAAAAAAAAAAAAAAGGAAAGAAAAAGAAAACCATCGCCACTGAAAAAAACTTAGACTTAAGTGAGGGTTTGCCTAAAGTCTTAGCATTATAGATTCAGTTTTGGGTTCACTACACAGATGTGCTAAAAATGGAGGGCCTGTGGATGTACCAACTCAATGTTCTGTTTGTATCTATTGTCTTATTTAAGGAAGCGGCTGTAAGAATAGAGGTTTTCCTAGAGTACACAGTTTCTGGAAGAGAAAAAAAAATGAGATTGAAGGAAAGAAAATGGAACACGCTTACTCTTCCATCTGCTTAAGCAATTATTCCTAATAACCATTTGCCACCCAATTGTATTCTGTTCCTGTGGAAAAAAAATATTTCTTTGCTTTTGTTTGTTTGCAGTGCTTGGGGATGAAACCATCTAGGCTAGTTGCAAAGCTAGGCAAGAGCCAGTCATTAAGGCACACACTAGATAGAAAGCACATTCTTCAGGGATAAAGTTTTGTTGCAACAAGACTCATGTCCCAAGTTCCACATAGGGTAGCAGATGCTGGAGTCTACACAGGAGTCAGGAACAGTGGGTAAAGCTGTTTTTGTAAATCCCTAAAGTTCCTGTTCTCCCGTTCATTCATGTCCTCCTTCCGATTTGCTCTAGTTTGACCCAGTGTTGATGTTGATGGATTGGTGTTTGCGTATGAATGCATGTGTGTATACAGGTGTGCACATCGGTGCTCCCAGAAGCCAGAGGAGGACATTAGCCAACCTGCGTTGTCACTGTCTGCTTTATTTCTTTAAGACAGGGTCTCGCTCAGCCTGAAGCTAGGCTGCTGGTCTGCAAGCTCTTATCTCTTTCCTCCAGGGCAGTATTATTGCCATAGGATCTGAGTTTGGTCCTCCTGCACTCTTATCCACAGAACCATCTGTCTAGCCCCCACTACTCATTTTAAAGCTGGCTTGTCAAGGATGGTGAAAAAATGATAATAATTATGTCAGTTTTTTTATTTGTTTTGTTTTTTGTTTTTTTTACATTATTTTGTTTTGGTTTTGCAGTGCTTGGGATCAACCCCAGGTCCTTATACATGCTGGGAGTTGTCAGTTTTTAAAACCTCTTTCGCTCTCTGCCCTTTTTTAAGTTGCTGAAGTTTAAAAGAGAACTTAGGAAGTCCCGGGAGCACTACACCCTCTGTGTGTTTAACCCATTCACCGTGAGCTTGATTTACAACTGCCTTTCTTACTTGATGGATCCCACATACCCTGTAATTTAAACATCTTAATTTGCTCTCGCTGGAGTGCCCTTTTATTTGGATGTAAATTGATCCTGAAACAGCTTCCAATCAGAAGTTTGTGTTTGATATACTGTAGCTCAGAGTTAAATATGGTCATTCTAAGCTTTATTCTGTCAGGGGTAGGACTGAGGTTCAATAGCTGCTCCAATCCACCTAGCTCAGGTTAACTTAACCATAAAATACACACTTTGGCGGAATGTTTACCTTATCACAAATAACTAAATGGTAGAAATCCTGAACCTCTCTATCATGAAATGTGTTCTGTGCAGACAAATACAAAGGAACCTGAGTTTATAATTGTTTTTTGTTAAGGATTTAATCCTTAATTATAAGATTTTGTTAAGGATTTGTAGCATACTTGGTCTGAAACACTACTAACTCTTTTCTTTCAAGTTAACCAAATACACAGAATCTCGAACTAGAGTTTATCTGTCCCACTTGGAAAGGACATGATGGAAATAATGATTATCACTTGTAGCTGATTCTAGAATGTAATAATAATCCCTGCTATGAGCAATATAGACTAAAGTTTTTAGCACAAGAAAATATGAAAGTACATGAAAAATTGCTGAAGTTATAAGTTAAATGTTTTGTTGTTGCTTTTGAGACAGATGCTCACTGTGTAGCTCAGGCTGTACTTAAATTTGTGATCCCCCTGTCTCAACTTCCTAAGTGCTGGGAGAAAAAAAAATTATTGTTCCTATTTGAGTTTCCTTTTGTCTGTTTTTCTTCTTCCTTCCTTTCTTTCTTTCTTTTTTTTTTTTTTTTTTTTTTGAGATAAGGGCTCATGCAGCCTGGATTGGCCTCAAACTTGAGATCGATATTGAACTTCTCCTCTTCTACCAAGAGAATTCCTACATAAACAGGCATGTTTCAAACCAGTTCATCCAGTCCGGATAGGACAGCTAGATTGGATTAAGAAAGAAGTTAATTTAGCAGGCCTCAGGACTGGTATGGGCCTTTCATGGATTTGCCGAGTACTGAGGTGGAGCACGAAGGTTTATTATTGTGTTAGTTACATGGAGGTGTTGAAGTTGAGATTACTTGCAGAAGGTGTGGTCTGCCCCAGAACCTGTCAGAACCAAGAAACCAATTTGAACAGTGAGAATAAAAGTAGAGAAGACCCCACACTCTGCCATCCCTGAAATGCTCTGAGCATGGTGAGCTGGGCCCACCAAGCCTGTCAGGGGTGGGGAAATAGATAAGAGACCCCACTGCAACATCCTACAACAAGGAAGCAGGGTAGACTCATGGGAATGACTATGGATTACAAATGGTTGGGTAAGGTAGGTACGTCCTGCTGATGCCACTGAGCCCAACATTGCTTTGGTGATGGTACAACTGATACAACTGATGAGAACTTTACATCATTTTTACCCTACCTGCCACACACTACAGACATGCCTGGCAAGATGCCTGCTGACATAATAGCATCATAATTATTATGAGTGTGATGGGTTGCTTTCTGATTGACTTTAAGACTTGCTGCACAGGAGGAAATTATTATGTCTTGTGCTGTAATCAAGGCAAGACTTATGACTGGGACCATCTCAAGCCCTAGTGGAGAAGCAATTATTTTCATTTTGCTAAAGAGATGTTTACATTGTAACATGTCACATGCTTACATTGTTGCATGTTACAATGCTAGCACATTGCCTTCTAAACACCCATAGATGCTATGGTCTTGGGTTGGGCCAGTTACTGTGGAGATTTAAACCATCCAAACAGCTGAGAGTCAGTGACTCTTGCTGTGGCCCAAGATCAACCACAAATGGAAAACAATCAGATGTTTGTATTCCTCCTTCCAATGCTCAGAAAATATGGGAGAGAGGACAGAGAAAATGCTAGGAGTAGGGATGTTCTATCGAGCTGTTTCCTCTTATTGAAATGTTTCCTCTTAGTTGGAGTATGGAGACTCATGAGACTTAGGGAGCTCTGAAACTTATGGCCCATGAGGCCTTTCCCAAGGTGTTATAACTTGAGAACAATTACTAGGATGAGGGCACTCCTGGGAAAACTGTATGCAATTCAGGGGATCCAGCCCCTTTCAGGAGTTGTCCTGGATGCTGGCATGGGCTTTGACCATGCATCTACATTTGAGCTGTAGGCTCCACAGGAACTCATCTCCAATTGTATTAGTTACTTTTTAAATCCTGTGAAAGATACCCAACAAGATACAATTTAAGGAAAAAGATTTCCCTTGTTTCCAGTTTTAAGGGACTGCAATCCTTCACAAGGGGAAGGCATGAGGAAGGAATATGAGGTGATTGGTTACAATGCATCTCATTCAAGAATCAGTGGAGGTGAATTCTGGTGTTCTGTTCTTTTCCTCCTCTCCTCTCTCTTTATTTTGTCCAAGACCTTAGCCAATGGGCTGGTGCCAGTACAAGTGTATTCTGCCTCAAATTTCTTTTACAGCTAACAGAAAATTCTGATTTGGTTGTGGGAAATGTGAGAAGTTTAGTGTGCAGGGAGAAACGGTAGGTTAGATTAGCCTAGTAGCAGTTTGTGCAATGGGGGTAGAGATGTCTAAGGTAGACTTCCTCTCCTCAGTTATACCTTTCTGAAAATACCCCAAAGACACAACAAAAGGCATGTCTCCATGAGGACTCTAAACCCAGCAAAGCCAACCATGAGGATAATCCCAGATCCATGCCTGTGTTAGTAACTCCAATAATTAATGGTTCATCAAACTTGACTTAGGTGAAACTGTTCCTTTGGTCTGTCACTGTTGCCCTGTCTGGGTTGAAAAGCCATTTATTCTTGTCTCCTCAAGAAATGTCAGACTCTAGCTATCTACTTGAAAGAGCTATAGAGTAGATGGGATGGGGGAGAGAGATACAGTGACATGCATAAAGGGACATACTAGCTGTGTTAGGATGTTGCTTTTTATGTCAAAATGGGGTACAGTGATCTCAGCTGCAGAAAAATATGTTCAGGTTTATGCTTTTACAAGCTTATCTAGACTTTTACAGGGAGCCTCACTGTGGGGTGAAGCATGATTAAAGAGTCTGTTGTAGTATTTTAAGGGAGATGTAGTGGTGTTGGCTTGCCTAGCAGCGGTGGTATGGAGGGAGATGGACAAATGTAAGTCAGGAGTAGACTGGGATAGGAAGATTACCTGATGGACTGTGTAACCTGTTGGGAAGTGAGAAGATCAAAGAAGTTTAGTCACCAGCTGTGAGGCATTGTGCTGACAGCAGTGCTACTTCCATTGGGTTGACAGTAGAAAGAAAGACCTAGAAAAAGAAAAAACTTGAGCCTGAACAGGGTAGGGGAAACATTTGCCTTCCTATTTTCCTTCACATTTAAATGAAAAGTTCTGATGTGGTTGAGACAACTTTGAAAGATGTAGTTATTCTGCAGGGATACGTGTAGGCAATCAGATACACAAATCTACAACTTGGAAACTGCAAAACTTCAGAAGCCAAGCAGTCAGCATTTGTAAAACATGTATAGATTTTACTTACCTTACTCATAGTCTCATTTGAGTCAGAATAATGCCTACAAACTGGAGAAAGCAGACTGAACTGGAGAGGAGTTTCAGTGGAACTATGGGATTCTTGAAAGATGATAGGGGTTGGGCATAATCAGGGCCAATCCCAGATGATCTGGGAACATCTAGGAGGGCATTCACTAATATTATATTGATGTGATCTATATGTACATATATCAGTGACATCTCTTTGCAAGTGATACACAGCAGGATTAAGAGTTTAGAAGTGATTCTGCAGCATTTAATCCCACTTGAGTGTGCAGGAATGAGTTAGGTATGTGAAATGTGAATGCATAGCTATCTCAACACAACAGACTTCACCTTTATGAGCTGAGTGGCCCGAAGAAACAAATATGTAGCTAACACTGAATCATTCCAGTCAACAAAGGGATTGGTTCGTCAAACACACACGAGATGTGACTAGCCTGTGTGTTCAGGTTAATGCTTTAACTTTCCAAGGTTCCAGCCGGGAAACTTTTCCTGGAGTCTTATTATTGTTATTGTAGATAAACAAGTAGGAGACATATTGACTGTGCTCCCAGTCTAACTTCTTTCAAGTCCGACTGAAAGTTAAGAATCATGTGTGATGAAGCAGCATCTGGGGGTAGAGAACTCTGACACATGCCTGGGGAAGTGCATAGAGTGTTAGCGATGGCTCCAGTGTGCAGGAAAATGAAACCATTATAGCTCAGGAAAGAGAAGTTTACTATGCCGTACTCCAGAATCTAAAAACAAAAGCTTTGTGTGGTTTCCCCCGGGAAACACAGATCGATGTTCACAGCCTCTATTTGCAAATGTAATAAAAGGTGTATATTTGAAAACAATGTCTATGCTGCACTTTTATTGAAGAATTAGGATAGGGAAGGAAATTGAGGTTGCAGTGTTCGAGGATCTGGGGATGCCACCTGTAACTGCAACACGAGGTGCTAGGTTCAGCTTGACATTGATACTACAAAATTTCTACCCCCCGACTATATTATGTTATAGTTTAAAACTCCTTTCTTCTGATTCTTTTCTATTCTTTGATGAGTAGTCATCTATGAATTTCAAAAAAAATGTTATTGTGTGTGCATGATATGTGGTGTGTGTGTGTGTGATACATGCATGCCATGGCACAATTTTAGAGATCCGAGGACAGCATCTGTGTTGGTTCCCTCTTCTCTTTTCCAATGGGGACTGAACTTGAGTCTTAGTCTGTGCAGCAAGCTCCTTCACCCATTGAGCCATCTCTCTGGCTCCATCTGTGGGTTTTTCTATCTTTGTACAATCCCTGCCTCCCCTCCCCGAAACTCCTGAAATGTTTATTTTGAAACCTAGCAGTATTTGACTTGATGTCTAGTCCAGGAAAAAAAAAAAAGATAAGAATGAGAAATGGAGAAAAAAAAAGATAAAACATACAAGCAGAGCAGGGAAATTGATGTCAGCTACAGAAGCAAACCTACTTTAACATGGTTTAATATTAGAACTACGTGCTAATGGTAAGAAAAAAAATTTAGGGAAAGACAAAGGAAAGTTATTGCTGTGATAGCATTAAAATAAAGTGGTCCAGGAGACATTAACAGCATTGGAAAGAAAAGCAACAAAGCTTTTATGTTGGGCCTGAATTTAGATGTCTTAAGATTTAGACTCTTAGATGTGTGAGTACACAGGGCAGGCAGATAGACAGCCGCGTCTCTGTCAACTACTACTGAGGTTACATTCTATATTGTCTCTGCCTTCAACCTGTATGTATCTTCTATGTTGTCCAAATTCTAAGTCAATTAAAAGTACATATTTGTACCTTGGAAATCAACAATGCTAAGGACTCCAACTTGGAATCGTTTTTCTCCTTCTATCACATGCCTGGCTACCAGGAATCCAGCTCAAACTTCCTAGGCTTGGAGATAAATATCTACTCACTGAGCCTTCTAATCAGCCCAAGGTCTTTATCTCATTGTTGCCCTTTTAGCTATTGTTAAAGCTTGTAGGAGTGAGAAAATTAACAAACTTTCATTAGTTATACATGAAAAATGGCTTAAGTGTGTGACTTGCCACAAGATGAACTGAAGTTTGGGAAACCGATTCAGATTTCTCTGTCTTTTGTGCTCTTTAGTGAGTGTGTAAAGATAAATGCATCACAGCTAATTTTTGCTTCTCTGTTAATAAAATTAATTGCATGTGAAGTCTTGTTGACCTGCCCTGTAGTGTGTATTTGCTTTGGTCTGCTAATTGAATTGTCAACAGTAAACACAGGAAAGGAGGCACTTAAAGCTACCTTTTGGGGCCTCTGAACTTTCCCTTCAAGGCCGCCTGCTGTTTCTCCCAACTAAGCATGAAAAGCAATTAAGAGAGGTCTCTAGAAAGGCGGTCTGCTAAATCAATGGTAAGCTGTATGTTGGAACTCAAAAGACACACAAAAGGCTCGCCGATCTTCTCAGGACCAAACTCTGTGCAGTGCTGCTTATTAAGAATGTGTGACCCAGCTAATAGAAAAGCACTTAGCCAAAAGTTAAATGTCCCTGCTGCCTTCTGCTCTATAAACTGGTGTCTAGCCTTAAGCTTAAGAACTCTGGCTGCAGGCTTATTTACCGAGGCAGAAACACAATGAACCAGATAGGAACAAGCCTAATGACTGCTCCAGTCCTGGGCCAACTGCTAACGAAGAACTATACTGAATGAATACATAGGTCTTTGTTCTAATTGTGGTGGCGGAAAGGTTACTAAGTTCCCACATGTGAGGACACAAAAGATACTTTGCTAATGTTACGGCTCCTGTGGGACACCGATGATGGGAAGGGCTGCCAGACTGCCTACATTTAAACTAGGTTAAAAAAAAAAGTAAAATCTACACTGGCTCACAATTGCATGTGCTGTCACTACGGAAACTTAAGTTACTGGTTCTGAAGATGAAATTATTCTGTTTTCCTAATAGTTTATAACTTTGACCTGTACTTTATTACTTTACAAAATTATAGACTATTCTAGGCTCACTTTTAAGTGTTACTGAAATAATTCAGGGGATAACTTACCTATGAGACTTCTTACACTTCCTAACATCGATCACTGGTGGTTGAGTGTGTGCATCAGAGTCTGGGTTAACTCAGGACAGATCATGAAAAATACTACAAAAAAAAAAAATGAAAAGTTTATTTAAAGTTGCCAGTCAACATTTTCTTGAAAATAATATAAGGAAAATACTGAAAGTAAAAACTGGAAAGCTGCTAAAGATAGAACAGTTATTTAAAAAGTTATTTCTCACAAAAACGGACATTGTAAACTTGAAATCGTTTGCTATGATTTTTATCGTGTCACATATATGGAGATAGGCACAAACTGTAGCCTTGTTCAATCAGAGTTTTAAAACTAACATTATTTTATAGAAGCTAGAATTTGTGAAGAGTGTATATGTATGCACATGCATATATGTTATTTCTTAAGAGTTTTTTTTTATTCATTTGACTTCAATCAATTGTATTTTCAGACCTGGTATAGTTATCTAAGTTTTGAAGGATTATTTGTGCTCCCACAGACCTCAACCTTCAGTGCCTTTGCCATAGACACCATCATTCTTTGTTCTGCCAAGTAAAAGCAGCTCTAATGAGAGCTTCCATGTCTCTGTTTTAAGTAAATCATGAATATGTCTGGCTATTTATTTTCTTCTTCTTACAGTATTCAGTGAAAACTAATTATTTTTTAGCCTAATTAAAGTCTATGTCATACAACACGTTGATTTGAATTGGGAGACTGTGCCAACAAAATGGATTGGAGTTTTCTTTCCAACCCCAAATGATTGCAACCACATCTTCTTATTCCCACAGAATGGATAAACATAGTAACCAAACTGCACTGTGACTTACACTCATCGGAGCACTTCTGCATTTAATCATTTGATCTCAGTAAAACAGAGTGTCTCAGTAGGAGATTATAAGCTTAACTAGTAAAAAACATTTTTACTTCTCTTTTACACAAATCATTTCAATTTCATCCTTCCTTATAAAAACATTGTGGCAAGATCATATGGCATTCAAAACTTGCTCTTTGATGTTACTGTCCCCACTTCATGATTTGGAGTAGCCATAAAAGCCGAAAGATCAAATTCATGTCAAAGCATCCCTGACATGGAAAATGCCCATGTTATACCGTACATGGTCAAAGGTTTGCTTTTCACGTCAGAGCAAAGTCTTTGCGTTCCTGGGTTCCCCTTAGGCCTCAGTGAAGGCTGTGTAATACTTGCAAGTACTTCTGAAAATATTCAGAGACAAAATGAAGTTAGCAGAGAAGAGAGAATCAGCCAGCTAAAGGCATTGCCTCTGGATGTTTGTCATCAATTAAAGCCCTGTTAAAGGTTAGGTTGAAATTCTCCAGCAGTGGCATTCCATGTAAAATAAAATATTGCCAGCTGCGGTCAATTATTTGATTTCCCAGTGAAACTTAAGACTCATGTAATCACTGTTAATATGGTAAAAATTGATGAAGTGTGACATGCTATATAATTTACTGATTGCAATGGCCCTTAGGTACCAGCTCAGAGTACATCTACTGATTAGTTTATAGATTGAGAAGGCAGGATTGACCCACATACTTAAAATTTTGCTTTATACTACATCACAGATGCTTGGGGAAAAGACCTGTGATTTAGTCACTTGACAGAAAGTATCAACTTTTAAATTTTTATGAAAATATAGTGTGAAGATTTTTTTAATAAAATAAGAAAAGTTTTTGATAAAATAGAAATGAAAAAAACATGGTTCAAAACTGTATGGACAATGATTCCAGCTTTAAAAGTCCTATAGAACATATGCACACATACACTTCTGTTAATCCACGTGTTGGTTCAAGAATTGCATTTAGGCATGTGAATATGATATGGGAAAGTCCTAGGGAGGAAGTGTATTAAAATGTATTAAAACCAGAATAAAAGGTAAATAAAGTGCCCACAAAAAAGAGGGACCTGAGATCCCACACACTCATATGCACAACTTGTGCCAAGAAAGTCATTCCCTCGGTGCACATCTGAAGAACATTCCTGGGGGTGTAAACATCCGTGTTATCTCTGGTGAGGGCAATTAAGACAAGGCTGTATAATCACTGCATGGTCTGGAGGCTAAACTCAGGAGCCCGCCATAAATCTGCTGCTTTCAACTTTATCTACAAAGTAGGAGTAATGACCTTTTGAGAGGGACTTATACAAGCAAGCATGGTAATGCACAGAAGGCACAGAAACACCCCGTTCAGCCATGACTGAAAATTCAATAGGCGTCACCTATTTTTATCTTCCACAGTGTCTATACTTTGTGTTTAAATTTTTTCATTATTGCTGTTATTATTATCATCATTATTATGTAATATATGATTGCATATTATGTAATATTATACATATTATATAGTTATGTACGCATGCCATGATACATATGTGCAAAGGTCAGAGACAACTTGCAGACATTACTTCTCTTTTTCAACTATGTGGGTCCCAGATTCTGAACTCAGGTCATCGGTTCCTCACCTTTTGCACACCGAGACCTTATTCTCGTCCTATACTTTGTGTTTTTCTAATGTCTCATGTAATCTGTGAATTTTAATTTTTGAATATAATAGGTAAAGAATGTTTTAAAAGTGATTTTTTTTGTGAGCACAAAATATCATAGGCATGAATCAAAGTCTGGAACACATCTCTGGGTTCTTCTGCTACTGTGACAAAGAGTTAGGCCAGGGCCACATGGATAATGATACACACAGAGTTTGGTAAGGTGAGCACGGATGAGGATGGGAATGGGTCTGAGAGCTAGGAAGGTTGAAAGCTGTATGGCTCTGGACATGAGAGTCCTGGTGTTTATGCTTCATTGTGACATACCTGGCTTCTTCACATGTGGAGATCACAGGCTCTCCTCATGTAATCACTCTCCTAACACAGTCACTGCATGGGTGTCTCTAGTCTTTTTCTGTTATTGCTTTCCTTCATGGGGTGATTTTGATACCTTCTGCCTTATTCTTCTGCCATAACTATGCCTGTGAGTGGAAGGATAATGATCAGTCTTCTATAATGTCCTCATGCTGATGAAGGTATAGACCTGGCCTAAAAGAGACCATTAAAACTCTATGCTTGGTAGCTGTAAATTGAAGAAGGAGACTTTGAATTCCCTGTATAAGTAAATGGCTGGAAATTTCCTAGATCAAAAAGAGTTTAGTTTGAAATAGCCATATATTCTAGAAGATACAAATTTTACAATTCAAAATAAAGGTCTAATGGATTAACAGATTATGGACCATATGGAATCAGAAAGGCCAGGATAAGAATCAATGGCCGTGCTTTTCCAGCAGAATCATCCTATGGAAAGCTGGTCACTTGGATAGGGAAAAATAAACAACAAGCCCAGCAGCAACAAAACAAAATCCCAAAGCAAACTGATGATTGCATACATATTGAGAATGTCTCTGTTAGAGTTTAGCTTTGAGGTCATTCTGAAAGGAACAGCAAAAAATAGATGTCCTTCAAACAACTCATTCATCGCATTATTAGATGTTATAACCTTCTTAGATATTCACATGTTGCATATTTTAGCTGGAGAATATAGGTCCAGGGTTATTCTCAACTGTGGGGCAAACACTTCCGATGTTATTAGGCCATGCATAGGGCAACTTCCAAAGCTGAGGCTGACCATAATTCCTTTGGCTTTTGCATTCCCATCAACACTGATTACAACACAAGTCCACTTAGTCAGGGGTTCTGAGTTATTAAGGTAGAGAGCAAAGCCCCGTTATTGGGAAAGCAATTAGCACCTTTACCTGTGTATCAAGAGTCACCATAGTAAATGTGCAGCTTGGTTTTCATGTAGGTCTCAAACATCTGGAGGGGGGCTATCCCAAAACATGCAGCCTGTATATGGGGTATGGTCTTCTAGCTGGGTGCCTCATCTGGCCTCAATGGGAGAGGAAGCACCTAGCCTCTCAGAGACTTAAAGTGGCAGGGTGGAGGATACAGGAGGAGGCGGTACTCAGAAAAGAAGAGATGGGGAAGGATTGTGGGAGGGGGTGACTGGGACGGGTTATAAAGTGAATAAGCAAAAAAATAAAATTAAAAAAGGAAAAAAAAGAGTCACCACAGATACTGTGCTGACTGTCTGAGGTCTCTTGAGTGGGCTTTAGCAAGGCAACATTGGAGTGCATCAGTCTTTAAGGTAAGCCATCATGGAGCTGAAAGCCCATCCTCTGTTGGGAGCATAGGGCATCATCCATTACAGTGATCTTTCTCTGCAGAGAGGGAAATATCTGTTTTCTTAGTACTCACAGAGGGAGCTGTGTCCTGATTTCTACATGCTGTTCTGTCCTAGTAGTTTTCTTTTGTATGCTTTGTCTTTTTGGTCAACTTGACAAACCTAAATAGAGAAAATACCCCCATCAGTTTGCTTGTAGGCTTAATTAATGATTGATTTTTGAGGGCTCAGTTCTCTGTGGGCAGTGCCACCCTTGGGCAAATGGTCCTGAGTTGGGTAAGAAACTAGACTGAGTAAGCCAGTAATCAGTGTTCCTCCATGGCCTCTGCTTCAGCTCCTGTTTGAGTTCCTGCCCTGAATTCTCTCAGTGCTGCAGCATGACCTGGGAATTATGAGATAAAATAAGCCCCAAGTTGCTTTTGGTCATGGTATTTTATTACAGGCCATGGAAACCCTAACCATGGCACATGCCATCATTACATTTATGTCCCATGTCATGCTGTGACTCGCTTGGACTTTCTGTGATGTGCTTAGCAAAAAATGGGTTTTGTTCCCATTTTTCACTTTTTTTGTCCTTTTTTTTTTTTTTTTAATTTTTATTTTCAGCAAATCAAAAAAATTTAAAAAGCATTCAAACAGAATAAAATGAAAAGAAACAACAAGCAAAATACCAAGGGTCAGATATACTTATACAAGAATTCTATGGAGCCTTCAAACAAGCAACACTTTTTGAGTTATGTTTAAAAAAATTCAGAACCATAATAAAGCTCCTTCACAAAGCAAATAATATTGACATAGTGAAATCAAGTGTAAACCCAACAAAAATATATAAATTATAGTCCAGTATCCCTCATGAGTATACATACAAAAATTCTCAATGAAGTAGTTGCAAACTGAATACAAGAGATATAAAAAAATAATATTCCATGAATAACTGAACAACTGTTTTTTTTTTGTTTGTTTTTTTTGTTTTTGTTTTTTTTTTTTTAGAAGACTGTACTCCATATACAGGCTGCATATTTTGGGATAGCCCCACTCCAGATGTTTGAGACCTACATGAAAACCATGCTGCACATTTGCAACATATGTGCAGGGAGGCCTAGGTTCAGCCCATGGAGGTAGATCTGTGTAGACTAGGTATGCTCCACGGTTGGTGATTCAGTCTCTGAGAGCTCCAAGGGTTCAGGTTCGTTTACTCTGTTGATCTTCCTGTGCAGTTCCTATCTCCTTAGGGCCCACAATCCTTCCACCTATTCTTCTTTAAGAGTCCTCAAGTTCCATCCACTGTTTGGCTCTGGATGTCTGTATCTGTCTGAGTCAGCTGCTGGTTAGAGCCTCTCAGAGGACGCTTGCCGGTCTGTTCTCAGGCTGGAGGTTTAGCTCCTGGGAGCTCTGGTTGAATCTTTTGCACTTTTTTGTCCTTAAATTTTAAAAATTATCCAAGCAGAGTTGAGGATCTCTGTGAGTTCAGAGCCAGCCTGGTTTATATAGAAAGACCCTGTATCAAAAAAGAACAAAGAAGCCAATTAATTAATTAAAATTATTGCTTGTTTTCTATGTATGAACATTTTGTCTGCAGATCTGTGTGCAAGCCTTGCATGCTTGTTAACTACAGAGGTAAGAAAAGGACACAAGATCCCTGGGACTGGAATTACAGACACTTGTGAGCCATCATGTGGGTGCTGGGAATTGAACTAGGTTCTTCCAGAAGAGCAGTCAGTGTTCTCAATGGCTGACCCATCTCTCTAGCCCCCTAGATTCTTTCTACTTCTTTTTAGAACAATCTTTTAGGACAAAACTACCACTGAAATCTTTCCTTATCAGAAGACATTACCTTTAAAAAAATCTTATTAAAGATATATTTTGTATTTACAACTTCTTATATCTTCTTTTCTTACTACAGGGTTTTATTCTACTTTTTTTTTTAAACTTTCAAAACCATTTATAAAATAAAATAGTTATATTCCAATGAGAACCAAAGAAATATTTCAGAAAAACACAAAACATAGATATTATATCTTAGACATCTAACAACTATACATGCAGGAGAAAAAAAAAAAAAGCCTGTTAATTACCAGAAAGCATTTCTGCTTTCTCTTCCCAACAAGTTTGCATTGACTGACAGAGAAAGTATGGTCAAATTCTGGCATTTTTTGTCTAATTTGGGTTATCTGTCTCAGAATTAGTTACTCTGTTGCCTTGATAGAACACCATGGCCAAGGCAACTTTAATATAAAAAGCTTATTTTAAAGGACAGCCTCAAGAGGATAGGAGTCCAGTATGTTGGGGGAAGCATTGAGGTAAGCAATAGGCATTCAGGCAGGAGCAGAATGTTGAGGCTTAGCAAGTACAAGGCAGAGACAGCGAACTGGAAACAGCACAAATCTTCAACCCTTTAAAGTCTACCTCCAGTGATGTACTTCCTCCAACAAGCCACACCTCTTAAATCTTTCCAAATAATTCCACCAATTGGGGACTGAGTAGCCCACTTGGGTTCCAGGAACTCAAGTCTCCCAGGACAGATTATGGTTAATCATCCATGCGGGCAGGCTATGGCTGAAGCAGAAACATGGCCTGCCAGCCAGTTTATTCCCTAGAGCAACAGGATTCCTGTAGAACACGCGTGGAGACAGAACTGAAACAATGGATCAATCAGGTAGCATGTTGACTAAAATCGTTCAGTTACACATACTTCTTGTCTTCTGTTTTCATTTCTTTTCTTTACCCTTTGATCATTACTATCTCTATAACTGGCATATTGGGACGAGCAGCCCAGGCAGACTGGGCTGCCAGAGCCAACACTTTTTGTTTTAAAATTCAGGTTACACAATGATCTCACTAGCTAACTTAACTGTTTTAATTTCTGTGACTATTCACCTATAAGTCAACTGGGGACCATCCAAACAAGATAAAAACATAGGCCCATGTAGACTGTCAAGATACATTCTAAAAAGCACAAATTTTGTAGTTTTTATTTAGCCTCACCATTTTAAGTTAAACCATTGGTGTGATTATTTTTCCCAGAGTGTTTTAATAATCCTTAACTCAAAATCTGTAACTGAAAGATATAACTAAGAAATATTTTTAATTTATTCTTTGGAAAATTCATTACATATAATATCATTTTTATATTTAACTGTGTGTGTGTGTGTGTGTGGTGTGTGTGTGTGTGTGTGTGGTGTCTAAGTATAGATCTGAATTTGGAGTTTCATGCAGTTGTGAGCCACTAAGTTTGGATGCTAGGAACCAAACTCCAGTCCTTTGGAACAGCATCAAATGCTCTTAACCACCAAGCCATCTTTGCATCCGCAATACAATGTATCTTGATCATATCCACTTTTAACATGCCCTCCTTGAACTTCCTCTGGATTCCCCAAACATGTGCCCCTCTGGATGTCTTCTCTCTCTCTCTCTCTCTCTCTCTCTCTCCTCTCTCTCTCTCTCTCTCTCCATGGAGTTCAAATGCCAAATTTAAATAACTTAGGATGTCTGAGATCCCACTACCTCCCACTGTATGCAATATGCACTATATGCACATAAGCACTGTATGCACATAAGCAACTTTTCCTTCCTTCCACTCTTCCATTTGCTCATCTTATAGTTAATATATGTCGTACTAAATTTTCCATCCCTGCAGTGAGACCCGATCATCAGCCTGTATCTGAGCTCCTGGTGGAATGCTCTCATCTTCACAAACACATCCGTAAAGAAAAATGCCTCCCCTTCCTCCAGCAGTCATCAATTGCCAATAGCTGGTCAGATAGGAGCACAGCCTCTTGAGATTCTCTCTCCATCCATGCTGTAATTATTGACCGTCTTGAGCTTATGAACTACAGTTGCAGTGAGTTCCTGAGTACCGCATTGGTGTCTCGCCTAGAAGACAGCTTTCACCTCACCCTGACATCTTCTTGCTCTCATGTTTCTTCCTGCCTCCTCTTCCATGATGTTCTGGAGCCTTGTGTGGGTTGATGTAAATGTCTTACTTAGAGCTGAGCACTCAATATTTACTTATTCTTGGCATTTGACCTGTTCTGAATCTCTAAACTGACTGGGGCACACTAAAAAAAAAGCTTCCCTAATGGTTGAAAACAGCACTAACCTGTGCGTAGAAGCCTAAGTACTTAGAAGGCAGTTTGAAAACACCAAAGATATGACTCAACATAAATGAATCATTTGTATCTTAAAACCACAGTAGCCAGCCTAATTACCGAGAAGTGTCTATGCAGGCTGAACAGGCATTAACAACTTGGTTTAAAATGATCTTGTTCCTTCTAGTACTTCTGATGAGATTAGACACATGCAGGCAATGACTCATACTTAGTGACACAATTTAAAAATAACCTAGAAATGCGAACCTATTAGTTATCTCCCTTTTTGTTAAGACAATACTACATCCACTCCCTCCCTTTTCATACAGATAGGTTGACCAGAACTCCCTCCCTTTTCATACAGATAGGTTGACCAGAACTCCCTCCCCTTTCATACAGATAGGTTGACCAGAACTCCCTCCCCTTACATACAGAAAGGTTGACAGAATTCTGAATGCTAGCTACTTCTTATTGAGATTTCACTGTCAAAAGGAAATTTAACAGCAACTTTGCAAACGCCCCCTCCATCTCCATCTACTATTTTACATAGATCACAAACTTCATAACCATCTTACATTTCACACTCAGGTACACATAATACCTGCCCTGTCTAATTAAGTTACATAACTAAAAAGAAATATTTTAAAAAAATCCTACATTTATCATTTTATATTAAAATATAGAAAACAAATTCACAAGTAGTTCATCTGATAAAGGGATTTTTTTAAGGTACATTATTTAGTAGTATTTTGATTGACAATGTATTTTGTGGTCTTTTTATTACTTTGAGTATGAAAATTTAAATTAAATTTTAATTTTGTTCTAAAATCTGTTTTAGAAGCAAGTTTCTTATAAAATTGATGCAGACAATGTTAAATGTTGTAGCTTAATAAAACTTTTATGATTCTGTAAATGTTGTTTCTATCAAATAAGTAGCATTTCAAGGATTTATAAGACATATTTAATAGCCCCAATAATCTTGCTAGATTTTACCATTTTACTAGATTTTAAGAAAAGCACCTGAGTTTATAAGGCAGTATGCATTTATCCCATGCTTTCTTAGACACAGGGACATACAGTTATAAGAAAACAATTCTAATGAATCCATTTGACACAATCATATTAAATCAATATATACTAGTAAAACAAAATAGAAAACGTATCTTTAGATATTTAGGTAAATATCTTTAAAAGAGACAAAATTACTTCTTAGGACTCCAGAAGGTTGCCTTTTGCTCCTATGTCTCCTAGTCTGCCTCGTTGCATATATTCAGTTTTAAAATGGTAATGACAGGGCTTGTCCTCTTCCTTTTCTGGGAAGAGGGAAAATCCACCTTTCAATGTTATGTCTCTGGTTTCTTACACATTGGCTGTGGCTGTGGGTGGTACTTGGTGTATCAGTGTGTCCAGTGGCCTAGGGCTTTGATCTGGTTTCTATATTTTGATGTCTGAGACCTATCTAGGAGTCCCCTGGTGGCTGAGGCTCTTCTATGGTACCCATGGGTCTGTTTCCCTGCTTCTCTGAGTCTTTCAGAGCTTGGTAGTCGAACAACAAGAAGCCAGTGTTCTGCAGCTTAGTCTCTATGGTCTGAGGTCTATCTGAGCTTCTGTGGATGAGGGGCTCAACTGGCTAACCAATGTTGGTCCTGAAGGGGAGAGGGATCCATATTGGTGAATTTCCAAGAGCTTCTGTTAGCCTGTTGAGATACAGAGCAGTAATTTCCTTCCTTTCACTTGCTCATCTTATAGTTAACACATGTCTTACTAAATTTTCCATCCCTGCAATGAGACTCCATCGTCGTCCTGTATCTGAGCTCCGGTGGAATGCTCTCATCTTAAGCAGTGAGTTTTGATTTGCAAGAGTCGCAATCCTGGCAGACAGTCTTTTGAGTAAATGGTTTATCTGTGTGCCATCTAGCTTCCTGCCAAATCAAGGTCCAGCAAACCGCTAGGATAAGTATAGGTCCTCCTGTGTAAGATTATATGCTAGAGTTAAGACCTGAGAGTTACTAGTAAATCAGGATAAGCCCTGTGCTTTAGAAGGGACTACAGTGAAGTATCCTGCTCCAGGTGGTCAAACTAGGCACAATGAAGACTCCTCTCCTAACTTGAGTTCTCTCCTTGATACACTGCAGGGCAAGAAGATAGGGGATTGGGAGAGATGCAGATTCTCAAAAAGCAGCGTTAACTTTCAAATGTTAACACCTTAAACAGCCCCATTACTGCTTACTTTATTTTTTTCATTAATTAATTTATTTATTCACTTTGCACCCTAATTGCAACCTCTCCTCTCTCCTCTCGTCCCACTCCCACCCTAACCACCCTTCTCCCCCATTACCTCCTCCCTTTCTCCTCAGTGAAGGGGAAGTCTCCTATGATACCAACCCACCCTGGTACATCAAGTCTCAGCAGGACTAAGCGCATCCTCTTCCACAGAGGCCAGACAAGGCAGCCCAGCCAGGGGAAAGGGATCAAAAGGCAGATAAAAGTGTCAGAGACAGCTCCCACTTAAATTGTTAGGGAATCCCACATGAAGACCAAGCTGCACATTTGCTATACATGTGTAGTGGGCCTAGGTCCAGCCCGTGGATGCTCTTTGGTTGGTGGTTCGGTCTCTTTGAGCCCCCATGGGCCCAGGTTAGTTGACTCTGTAGGTCTTCTTGTAATATTTACTTTAAATGAGCACTAAGAGCAGCTTGGGCTCTGAACTTGCATACTACGGGAGCTTTGAAATAGAGGCCTTGTCTTTTCCTCCCACTGGCCACACCTTTCTGTGTCTGCTGATAGGTATCAATCACTTGGAACTTCATGCAAGTGTATTCACCTTCTCCATAGCTGCTTCTAGTCTCTGCAGGTCAGTAGCTTGTGGGAACAGAGTTCCAGTCCCACTTCTGAAAATTGTGTTGCATGTCTAACCAACCCAGCACCCTAACTACACTGGCATTTTAACAGATAGTTAAATGTCTGCAACCAGTCCTTAGATTCCCTTTCTAGTATACTCCATCAACTTTGTTTATCTGGGGTTTTGTGTATAAGTACCAAGGTAAAACTGAAGTGCTTCTGGAACTCTCAGCAGATAGTTTTGTGGTGGATATCCAGTCCAGAGCTCTCTAGAACATTATGAGCAAAAATAGCAGTTGCCCGTTCTCTTTGAGGACAATCATCTGGCTCTTCCATCCTCCCTTCATGCTCGGTTACTATAGTGCCAGCACAGCACAGGGCAGATAATCTGTTACAGTTTACTGTTACTTAGCACTGGAGTCAGGCTGGTCTTCAAGCGACTCTTCCTGAACTGTAGCCTCTCTAGGTAATGACAAAACTATGGATTTGGGGCTAATTTTCTTAGAAGAAAGTCATGATAATTCTTCCAAATAAGATAAAAGTACCGAAACTTGTTATACTTAAACCCTTAATTTTCTTAAAAATAGAAGGTTCCATGAGCAATGACATGTTATATGGTTATTCACGTTTGAAAGAAAAAAAAAATCTTCTAAGTAGAATCATCAGCCAGCAAGTAGAAGATTCAGCCACAAAAGATAGCTGTTTATATTATTTTATCCAAAGATAAACTTCACTAGTTAAACCCCAAAGCAGTGTCTCATTTTATGAGAAAAAGATGTAATTCATGCATTTTCCATTGTCTATTTTGGTTCTTATGAAAAGAAAATAGAGACACGGCCTGATGAGGTGATGGGAGTGCTTAAATCCACACCAGGCCTGGACTTTTCTCCCCACAGGATTCGGTCTGCCGAGTCTCTAACACTTGCTGCTATTAATAACACTGAGCAAAATGATGCCTTTGTCTGAAGACATTAGCAGGGTTGTAGTCGGGTTCCAGAGGACTTGGGGGGTGGAGGCTGTCAGGAGGTTGCTTGTCCAGGGCACCAACCTAAAGGGTTGCTAAATTTGTTAAGGCAGAAGGCACCCAGCCAGGCATCTCTGAACCACAAATACAGTCACTAATCTAGATGTCCACGTTGCTGGGAATAAGGCCCCATGCCACGCCGAGTCTCTCCATTTATATATTTTAATGAAGGTGGTGACAAAATTAAATATGCAGACTTGCTCTATGTATGTGCCCATGACTGATTTAGTCATGCTATGAAGATACCTAGATATTTAAAACAAATCAGGAAAATAGTACCATTTTGTACCACACAAAATGCTCTGTGCATGTAGTTCCTATTTGAAGGTAGTGCAGTGTTTAACACCTCGAGCGAAAATAAAGCGAAAACATTTAGGGTCCTTCCTCGGTCCAGCCAAAACCAACCCAAACATCTAATTTCTCCCCAGCCGATTCTAGCAAGCAATAAGAGTAAAAGAACAAATGGCAGCTATAAGCTACAGCACCCTCAAGCTTTAACTTACTCCAGAAGCTCCCAAAGTGCTTTTGAAAATACCTACAAGCCCCACTCCTAGGGTTTTTACTCTGAGAGTCAGAATGGAAGCATCAGGGCTCCTGGTCCTAGCTCCAGTGTTTGCTGCTGCTACTTCCAGCACCACATGCTGAGAGCATAGCCATGAAAGGAATCCAGAGTTCTTTTTGTACCTGCTAAGGTATTCTCACGCCTAGGGAACTGTCTGAAGTCTTACTGGGTTTTATGGAGTTTTGGAGAAGGGGTTCCGAGTTAGTGCCAAAGGACTGGGGCACAGGAAGGAGGTCGCAGGGGAAAAGTTAGGTAAGGTGTGATAGGTAAGCATCAAGGAAAAGGAAGACCCGAGCTTTAAAAGTACAAGCTGGTAGAGTTTTCTGAGAAAACCTTAGATGGGCTGAGGAAAACTAACGGCCTTGAAGAAGTTATATAGGGGCAAGATTTTTAAGCAGATGAAGATGCTTGCTGCCTAGCCTGCCGACTCTGAGTTTGATCCCTGGGACCCTCACAGTAGAAGATGAAAACCCACTCTCCCAAGTTGGTGTCTATCTTCCTGAAACAATGGTCATGCCAGAATTTGGATCTGACAAATATCACATAAAACAGAGACATAGACTTTGGTATTGGGTGATACTCTAAACCTAGTTTTTTAGGAACAGAACTGTCTGTCTTTGACTAAGATTCTAATCAGGTAAAACTAAAGAGTTGTTTTCTTGAGTTTGGGAAAGAGGCCAAATAAGATTTTAAAATAGCATGAGGAATCAGGAGGACCTTTTCTTCAAGGAAGGAACATGCAAAACAAACGTTACACATAGATCAACTTGGGCAAACAGGAAATTTGTCACATTAGCAAAAGACTTTTAGACTAAGGACAGCAGTTCTCAACCTGGGGGTTGAATGACCCTTTCACATGGGTCACCAAAGACCACTGAAAAACAGTTATTTACCTTACAATTTGTTGTGGATTTGGTTTATTGTTTGATTATGTTAATTGGGTTCCCCCAAATTACACAGGAATTCACATATCTATATATAAGATCCTGAGGGTCCCTGCCCCCAGTTGGTTTTAATTGGTAAATAAAATTGTTGGTGGCAATGGTTGGCAGGGAGACAGAGGCGGGACTTTAGGTTTAGTAGGGCAAGGGGACCAAGAGAAGGACAAAGACAGAACTGCCATGTAGGGGCAGAAGCGGTAGGGAGGGGGCAAACAGGAGTGCAGGACAGAGATGCTTACATACTTCAAAGGATATAGAAAATTATATAATATAAGAAATTAGTTTGCAATCTTAGGTTCTGAGTTCCCATTTATTTTAATAATCTTTATCAATTTTGATGTCAGTAAAGCAGTCATTTATCTATGTGAAAGCTATATTTATTCTCATTTTTTTGCCCTATTTCTACCCCAACCTCAGAAATAATCTGTTTTTTGCTTATGTGCAATGTTCTTCCAAAGGAAATTCATAGGGAACAAAGACAACAGTTTAAAACTACTAGAATGTAGCCGACTAGTAGTGGCGCACTGCTGTAGTTGCTGTCCTTGGGAGTCTGAGGTGGCCCTCTTTCCCGAGTTTGAGTCCAGCCTTTGCTGTGAGTTCTTCTCACAACCCGAGGGGGAAAAAACCTACTAGAATGTAATCAAAGTTATTAAATTAAAATTTACCTATTTTATTTCTGTTTGTGTGTATAAGCATGTGTGTGGATGTGCACATGCGTGTGTGTGTGCCATAAAAGCTTGTGAAGGTCAGAGGACAACTTGCAGGAGTTGGTTCTCTCAATACACTATGTGGGCCCTGTGGATTGAACTCAGGTCATCACACTTGGTGGGAAATTACCTAAACTGCCGAGCCATCTCACAGCCCAAATATTAGCTACTTCACTTGACTGTAATAGTAAACCAATTAAAAAATGATATAGGATTATGACATTTCAAATCATCAGCCAAAAGCAATTTAGTTTTCATTGAATTATAACATGTCCTCTTTCTTTTTCTTTTTCTTTCTTCTTTCTTTCTTTCTTTCTTTCTTTTTTTTTTCTTTTCTTTAAGTTCCTCAGGGCATAGCTGTTGTATGAGGTTTTGTATAAGGTTTTGGGAGGAGACATGAACAAATGTCTATTCACCACAGATAGGGCACTGATGACTAAAGAACTGGTCCACCTAAGCCTACTTTGTAAGTCAGTGAACTTACTAGAATTACTTACCAGAGCAGGGAAAAAGCAAGGCAGGAACAGGAGGATCTCAAGCCGGCTGTATCAGCAAAAAGCCCTGCCATGCTGGGGCAATGACTCATGAAAGGGGCATCTTTGAAGTTATCCAAGTTGCAGGCAGCTTCGCTTAAGTGTCTCCTATCTGTTTACTGCTTACATAACCCTGGGAGCAGCCTCATGAATCTTGTAACTTTATGGGCTTCCTGAGTGTTCTAAGTTTTGTGAGTTTCCTGGAGGTCTAAATTTTGTTAGCTTCCAGGGACTTGTAAGTCTCCCCATACCTCCAGGAAGGGATGTTTCAATGAAAAGGAATAACTATGTAACAAAATCGTCACATGTACATCACTATGTAACAAGATCATCACAAAGAACTTGTCTTTAGATATGTCTCTCTTCTCTGTGTTCCTTTTGCCTCCACCTACAAATCTGCTCAACCTTTCCACTGAGTCCTGTCTACAGAAGCTGGATCTTTCTGTCTTTCTTTTGTTTCCTTTCATTTCTCCACTTCCCTCTCCTTTCTTCTTCAAGCCTGCCTTCTCTAGTCTCCATTGCTCTCTCCCGGCCTCATCTTCTCATTCACTGGTCATATGCTTTTGGAAGGAGAAGCAACCGTGTGTGTAGTACCATCCTGAGTTCATGCAAACATAAAGACGGATAGAAGAATTTCCCTTTGCTTTCCAGAGGGTTATAATCTGCTAATGATGACAAGACATTGTGTTATAGTCACGCTGTTGCATTTGGGCTTGAAGCTCTAGTCTTGGTCACCTGTGGCTTCCCAATTCCAAAAGTAAGGTCCCCTGTTTGTTTTATCATGTCGTTTGTTTATTGCCTGTGTAAGCTTAGGGAGCAGCCTCGTGAATCTCGTAATTTTATTTCCATATCATCAGCCCTCTTTGTGTTTGCTGTTTTCTGATATCCCTTTGCTAGGTCTGGTTTCCTCCTTTCAGCTAAGCAACTGATTCTCTCTCAGCTTTATCAGGCCCAACACTGAATTGATTCTTTCTCAAATTGCCCCCTCTTCTGTTGCCTCTTCTTTTGGAGAAACACAATGCATAATCACTCAAATTATGCACAGAGAATAAGGAGCATAAGAGTTTTCAAGCACTGTCTCCTATGGATAGGAGTTGAACTGAGAAAAAAATGCTACAAAAAATTTGCTATTTTGAGTGCTAATATTTTTTTTTAATTCAATTGAGATTTGAACAACAAAAAAATCAAGCATATCACCATTTGGAGAACAAGTACTCGAGGCAGAGGGGACAGACAGCTCAAAGACACTGTGACAGAGAAGGTATTTTGGGAGATCCACCAAAGAGTCACTCAGTGACTGGAAGGTGGAGAGCAAGAAGAAGGACCAACAGCTTGAGAAATTAGCAGAATT
Organism: Mastomys natalensis; assembly: GCA_021653895.1. Classification (NCBI taxonomy): domain Eukaryota; kingdom Metazoa; phylum Chordata; class Mammalia; order Rodentia; family Muridae; genus Mastomys; species Mastomys natalensis. Next base: position 184,612 of record JAJTUV010001957.1, read on the forward strand.
TAGAGCTCTTAAGATTTTTTAAATCTCCAGTTGTGGAGGATAAGTTTTATTGTGAAATGAGATGCCGCTACTAGATATTTGCTAAGCAAACACTAAGCAACAAAATGTCTATTAAGACTGTTTAATATAAAAATGGAAGTAAAACTGTCAACAGCACAGTGGGGGGCTGGACAGCTAACAACTATCCAAGGATATGGAGAATCAATTTTCTCATAAGGTTAACAATATCACATGGAGTCATGTCGGGACAACTCGAACTGTTTTTCAACATGTTGATACAATGGAAAAAGTTTTATAGACTTTTAAAGTACTTTCCATTTCTGTACTACTTGCAGTCACTCACAGCTTTCCTTAATCAAACTCAGTCACAGTCAACACAAAGCATGCAGTCGACAATGTCTGAATGTCAACGCCATTTAAAGTTACTTACTTTGAAAATTCTAAGGGTCAGCGAGATGGCTCAGTGAGTGAAGATACTTGCTGCTACGACTTGTGATCTGAGTTCAATCCTGAGACTCACATGATGGATGGAGAGAATGGAACCCCTCCAAATTGTCATCTGACCTCCATATATGTGTGCGAATTCATGCGTACAGGCATATGCACACATGCTATAAATAAATGTAATAAAAATTTTAATCTAATTTTACTTGAAAACAAAACAATATTGTGGTTATATTAATAAAAACAGCCTTTATATAAAATCCATGTCACAACTAATCTGTACTGTTATTGGGTTCACATTTCTGCATTTGCTAACACTGAGAATGGTGGAATTTTTTGCTGCTTTGCTAGTTTAAATACAAGTTGGTGGAAAAGGGAGTTGCCTGAAAAAAAATAGTGCCACTGAGAAGACATCAGGTGACACTCTCCCTTCCTGTTTCTTCTTTTTTTCTTTGTTCTTTATTCCTTCCCTCCCCAAGACAGTAGTCTGTGTAGGCTGGCTATCCTCGAACTTGCTTTGTGTAGACCAGGCTAGCCTCAAACTCAGAGATCCATCTGCCTCTGCCTTCTGAGTACTGGGATTAAAGATGTGTCCACGACACCTGACCCTACTTCATTTCAGTTCTTTACTATAAAAACAAAGGAAAGAAAACCTCCTCCTCTTGGTCTACTTTAGTATTATTTTTCTCATATTTTTTGTGCATGTTCCACTTTTTCTCATGCATAGAACTGACATTCTGGCTATTCCCAAGTGAACAACTCATTTGCCTGTTAAGAACACACATCTATTGGGACTGGAGATGATTCAGCAGTTAAGAGCACTGGCTGCTCTTCCAGAGGTCCTGGGTTCAGTCTCCAGCAACCACATGGTGGCTCACCACCATCTGTAATGGGATCCGATGCCCTCTTCTGGTATGTTTGAAGACAGTGACAGTGTACTCATATACATAAACTAACTAAATCTTAAAAAAAAAAATAAGACCATACATCTATTAGGAAGCTTCAAGTAGGCATGAATTACAGTGCTATTGGCCATGTGTTTGATGTTAATAAATGGGCAATATATTAAACCATGTGTTTTAAAGCAGAAACACACATAGAACAAGGTTATGTATAGACAGACCAGTTGACAAACTTATGACCAGAGGTTTATAGTGACAGGACCCTTCCTCTTCCTTAGGAGCAATGACTTAGTGGTACTTGCCAATTCACTGTTGGTGTTGTCTTTTTATATCATACCAGATAAGAGTAGAGAAAGTCAGCTGCACTTCCTGGTGGAGTAGCGGGATATCTGGGTTAACTTAAAAGAAATCCAGGAGGCACAGGCATTTGGGTCAGGGCATTGAGGAGACAAATTGGTAATGAGTTGCAAGCTGTTCAAGTTGCATGACACTGGCCTGGGGTTTGTCACACTATCTCCTCAGGAGTGGACACAGGGTAGTGCAAACACTCCCTGTGCACAAGTCCAGGGTTTGACTCCTAGCACCAAAAACCAAAAGGGTGTTCTTTATTTTGAAGTTATGTTTATTATATTCTATAATAGTCATCTTTAAACTATGGAGAGATTTGAACAGCCTGAATGTTTTTCATGTTTTCAGTCTAGGTCAGTAGTAAAATTTTCCTTAATCATCCTGTTTTCTCCACATTTACCATAACTTAGTACTGTAGCTAAACTAAAATAGAATTGTTAGACTAAAGCACAAGGGTTATAAAAGGAGACTGAATTCTGTGGACCCAGAAAAAGTACATTTTCCTCTGGGTTTTTATTCATCCCCCTGCCTCCCTGCCCTGTCAGAAACTTGTCTATGCATCTCTCCTTCTTGCCTTGAAGACTCTGAAATGGTCTGGTTTTTGTTCTTCTGAGAGTAAATTTGATTTACAAACCCCTCTAGTAGTCTAGCAAGAATGACTGAGATATTTTGTAGAATGGTAGGCTATTACTTTCATGATGACCTTGACTTTTTCAATGTAGAGGAGAGTCTTAGGACTACCCTAGATGCAGACATGTCTAAATGGCCAATAAGGCTAGCTTAATGAGAGGGAGGGATAAGCCACCAGGTTTGTTTATTTGTTTTTAATAAAATCACAGCCAAAATGGGAAAAGACAGGGGAAAATATGAGGGAAAAGTCACGTAATTGTACTTTGTGTTTTCCTGATGTTCTTTGCCCTTGCCTGTAGGGCTCAAAATATTCTCTGAGTATAAACCCAAGCTTCAGCAGCCTCAGAATACAGACAGGACAGACACTGTTACCTTCTTGTGAGAGATGAGGTCAAGCAGGATAGGGAGCTGACAGAGCCAAGATTAGGACTCTGGACTGGACCCATGGTCAGCAGCAAGCAAAGTGAACCCAGGAACCTGCTTCCCCTTTGCTGGGAAGGTCTCTTCCTTTACCTTGGTGCAAATCATGTCCTCCACACAGCCCTCTTGCCATATCCCCTTTCTCATCAGTGTGGTCTTTCCTGGTCCCTTTCTAAGCAGTGACTCCAGTCACATCCCTTACTATCATTCTTTCTTCTTTTAAAGCTTTATGATTCTTTGTGTCTCCCATCAGTAGATACATTGTTATTCCTGGTTCCCTCCACTCTTCAAAATAATGCTCATTTTACCTTATCTCTGCTGATTGACTACAGAAGTAGTAATAGTAGGAACAAGTAGTAAATAGTTCTTGACTAAAGCCCTATTTTTGAAATAATTTATTTGTATATATGTATATGTGTGTGTCCATGCATGTTTGTATGTACACATGTGCAGGATGCCTTAAGAGGGTGTTGGATCCTGAATGAGAAGAAAGAAGAAGAAGAAGAAGAAGAAGAAGAAGAAGAAGAAGAAGAAGAAGAAGAAGAAGAAGAAGAAGAAGAAGAAGAAGAAATAAAAAAAAATGGAAGAAAGGACTGACTACTCCTAGGTATTGTGGAGGAGGTTTATTATAGCTGAAAAAGAGAGCATAGCCAGAGGCAGGGATGTCTGGAAAAGTCTAGAGTGAACATGACTCTGAGCTGGGCCATATGAGGAGAGCAAGAAGGAGAGAGGGAGAGGGAGAGAGGGGAGAGGGGAGAGGGGAGAGGGGAGAGGGGAGAGGGGAGAGGGGAGAGGGGAGAGGGGAGAGGGGAGAGGGGAGAGGGAGGGGAGAGGGGAGAGGGGAGAGGGGAGGGAGAGGGAGAGGGGAGAGGGGAGAGGGGAGAGGGGAGAGGGGAGGGGGAGAGGGGAGAGGGGGAGGAGGGGAGAGGGGAGAGGGGAGACAAAGAGTCTGAGCAACCAAAATGGTTGGATTATATAGGGAAGGGCAACTGGAGAAAGAGCAGCCCAATCCCTGGGCTGGATTAGTTTAGGGTAGGGAGTGTGGTGTACCAGCCATACCCTGTAACAGGTAAGAACTGAGGCATGTTAGGAGAACCTGCTGACCAGGTCTGCTTTGATATGTTAAGTAGGCACCTCAGGCATTTTTGCTGGGCTTGAGACCTAACAGATCCCATGGAGTTGAAGTTACAGATAATTGTGAGTTATCCCGCTTGGTCAGGGGCTTTTTGGGCACAGGGACCAAATAAACGTGCAAGAGTAGCAAGTACTCTTAGCCACTGAGCCATCTCGCCAGCCTCTAAATCCTTCCTTTTATACAAACCTAATTTTCATTAGAAACCTAATGAGATGAGAGAATTTAATAGTTTCATTATAGGAAAAACCTGCTCTTACTGAAACCCACGAAATAATTGGCCCTCTTTCCTATCATCTGGTTCTTAGTTCCTTCTTCTCCTTCCCTCTTCCACGGTACTCCCTGGAGTAGGTGATATGGGTGTTCCCTTTAAGACTGAACACGAACCAATCACCTGTTCTCAACATCTTGGCCAGCCATGAGTCTTCATTAAGTGCTGTTCATTACAAAGAGAAGACTTTGTCCTTTACTAAGGATGGACTTATTCTATTGGCATAAACAAATCTGTAGGAGGCAGTTTGGACACTTGGCCATTTAGAAAAATAAAAGAAGTAGGTTCACTCCAAAAACAGTCTATATTTCCCAGCCACGGGCCTTTGACTAAGTCAACAGCACCAGAGATGAGCTTTCTTCTTCAGAACAGTCTTTAGAGCTAATCAGAAATCAGTTGATTTTCTCCACAACAGCTGGGCCACTATTGTCCTAGTAAGTGTGTGTGTGTGTGTATGTGAATGTGTGTATGTGTGTATGTATGTGTGTGCATGCATGCATGTGTATATGTGTGTGTATGTATGTGAGTGTGTGTGTGGTGTGTGCATGTGGTGTGTGTGTGTATGTGTGTGTGTGTATGTGTGTGTGTGTATGTGTGTGTGTGCATGTGTGTGTGTGTTCGTGTGTGTGTGTGTGTGTATGCAAAGTTTGCATTGTAACATGGAAGCTTCAAAGACTATTTTCTCCCCCAGCTGTTCACTAGCATCTCTGCTGGTACTATAAAAGCTATCTGCCAGGGAGGAAACTTCCAGTTCAACTTCAGCATGACTTCGCTGTGCTCTGTAGGCAAGGTGTATGGTTTCTTCAGCAATAGGGTCTCACCATACAGTTCTGATGGACAGCTATGGCGCTGTGTTCATAATATGGTGTGGGGGCCTCTGGGGCTTGGAGGGCAACTGCTTGGGAGGTATCCCATAGCTGGCATAAGGGTTTTGTTGAATAATCCATGACTTCTGTGATTTGCTCTGTTCAAACGCGTTTTAAGGTTATATTTTAAAATTAGTTTGTAGAGAAGTATGTTTCCTTGTGGCTGCTCTATACATTCTTAGCTTTTGTTAACTATTTCCCTGTACCTCTACACTCACTTCTGTTTAACCCTTGCCACCCTTGCTACTCCATCTTGTTCCATATTACAAGTATTTTGTTAAAAGGGCTTGCCTAACACAACCCCTTCTCACTTACAGCTGCTATAAGAATTCCAAGTTAAACAAACAAATATAAAAATTGATGCTATTATCCACATACGAGGGAAAACAAGCCACATTTGACTTTCTGGGCTTGTTTTAACTCATTCAGTATAGTATTTTCCACCCAATTGAAGACTTTCACTTTTCTTTACAGTGCAATATAATTCTATTGTGTATTTGTGTCACACTTTCATTATTCATTTATCTGTAGAGGAACATTTAGGATGATTCCAGTTCCTAAATATTGAGAGTAGAGCAGCAATGGACATAGATATGAAAATATTGCTATAGGAGAATATAGAATCCTTTGGATATGCACACAGGACTAATATAGCTGGTTTATGTAGTATTTTTTCTTTTAGATTTATTTACTTTATTTATACAAGTACACTGTAGCTGTCTTCAGACACACCAGAAGAAGGCATTGATTCCATTACAGATGGTTGTGAGTCATCATGTGGTTGCTGGGAAGTGAACTCAGAACCTCTGGAAGAGCAGTCAATGCTCTTAATCACGGAGCCATCTCTCCAGCTCCTTATGTGATATTTCTATATTTAGGGTTTTTTTTTGTTTGTTTGTTTTTGTTTTTGTATTTTGTGGAACCTCTAAGAATGATGGCCACAGTGGTCATACTACTTTATACTCCCAGCAACATTGGATAAGGGTTCCCTCTCCCATATCCACACTAGCATCAGCTGTATCCTTGACAACAGCTATTCTGAAGGGGCTGAGGTGGAATCTCCAAGTGGTTTTCATTTCCCTGGAGGCTAACAATGTTGAACACTTTTAAAAAGTGTTTACTAACCATTCATATCTCTTCTTTTAAGAACCCTGCTCAGGAGACCATGAATTGGCCATTTTCAGCATCCACTTGGTAAGTAACTTCAAGGAAAGTGGTTGAAAATTTGTGAAAATTGCATCCTACCAGAAATGTATCTGTGGCTCAAATGTCACTTTGCTTGCAGTATAATTATGGTACAACCTTTTAAATAGTTTTATTAGATGGAATTAAAATACTTATCACTAAATTCATTTTGTCACATAAAGTGGAATTTGAAATTGTATCTAGATAAGCAAATATTCTGTGGAATAAGGGAGTGCTTTAAGAAATAGAAACGTATTTTATACTGCCATTATATAAGAAGCAATAGCCATTTCTACATCATGTTAACTGTAAGTAACTCATAAGCATTTTTTACCATGACCTTATTGCTTCAAAAACCCTTCCCAAGAGATTTCCAAGAAAAGAAATTTTATAGCAATTGAATAGTCTGTGACAACATATTATAATTTTTTTAAATTAATTACGGTTCCTATGTAGAAAAATAAAATCTCAGTGTGTTTGAATTAAAAAAAAAAAAAAAGAACTCTTCTTAGGTCTATATTCCATTTTTAGATTGTGTAGTTTTCCTGAATTTAGTTTTTAAAGTTCTTTGTATACTGTGGGTACTAATCCTCTTTCAGATGATATAGCTGTCAAGTATCTGGAAAAAGTATTTTTACATAACAAAGGATTCCTTGGATTTCACACCTAAGAGCATGATAAATCTTTTCAACAAATGTCCCCAGAAGTAGAAAACGAGAGAAGTACATAAGTAGTACTTGTCTATGTTATGGTAACCCATAGTGTCCCCCTTTGATCACGTTGTATTCTACATTAGGAGTAAAACCTTTCCATGCCTTTCCTGTCTTATGTGCTTTCTTTAGGATGGATATCTGATCCTCATTCTTATCTGAACCAATGATTTCCACACACAAGCAAAGGATGAAGTGCCCTTTTAGCTAAGCAACCAGAGGAATGATTTCTTAGAGATGGGGACTCTTTGGAAAGAACAAAACGTAGAGAAACAGCTTCTTTTGAAATGTTGACCTTGTCTACTGAGGGAATTTACAGTGGCATCTCCCAGAGGTGCTTTCTGAACAGTCACATGGAACAAAGGACTTTTCTCGTAGAATTTGCCATCAGGATAGATTATAATTAAAGCAAATCAGAGCACAGTAAGATTTCTAGTATTCCCCGAAAGAATCAAGTACCATATTCAAGTCCATTTAGGCCAGTGGTTCTCAACCTTCTTAATGCTACAGCCCTTTAATACAGTTCTTCATGTTGTGGTACCGCCAACCATAACGTTTTTCTCATTGCTACTCCATAACTGTAATGTTGCTACTGTTATGAACTGTAATGCAAATATCTGTGTTTTCTGATGACCTGTGAAAGGTGACCTCTGTGAAAGGGTCATTTAACCCAAAAGATATTTGTTTTTAAGAAGTAGGGGCGTGGGGGGCAAACTTGGAAGGACTGGAAAGTGATTGTGATCAGGATACATAATGTGAAATTTTTATATAATCAATAAAAGTATTATTTTGGGGGAAAAAAGAACAGAAGTAAAGCCAAAGTATTATTTATTTTTATTTTATGCATATATGTGTTTTGCCTACTGTATGCACACATACCACGTGTATGCCTGGTGCATATGAAGATAAAGGAGAGCATTGGTCCTGGGATGGAGCTATGGATTGTTGTAAGCCAGTTTATGGATGCTGAGAGGAGGTTAATGTAAAAAAAAAAAAAAAGTAAAACTAGCTGAGAATAATGTCAAAACATAAGTTATTTGCTTGCTTCGTGGTAGGTGTCCTGTTTTAAGCGTCTTGTGTGTATGAACTTATTTAGTCCTAATGGTAACCTCATGAGTTAGATGTTATTATTTTCATTTTAGAAATGGGCAAACTGAGCATGGGCCAGTGATAATGATCACACAACTTTTAAGTATTAGAGACTTCGGGCTCAAAACTCAGGCCTGTTGCCTCTGTGACACTCTTCTGCCTCAACAACCAATCTGGAAGTAAGGGTAATACACACAGTAGAAGCTGTAAGGTCCTGTGGTTTTGCTAGAGATTGACCACAAATTTGCTTTTAAGATTCTTGGCAGACAAAGCCGAGAAGGGAAAATGATCCACGACACGATTCAGTGTTTAGGAGATAAAAACAAGCCAGTTACTCAAGAGAAGCGTAATTATTTCTGGTTAGGGGACCAGGAAGAAATTTCTCTGTAAATCCCACAAAGAAGTTACTATGTGATACAGAGGACACTATTTTCCAATAAATCTGACAGATTTTCACAGGCCCATTTTTTAATAACATCCCACACTGTTTCATAACGTATAACAAACACCCATGCCAAATTCGGTGAAAGGCTCTCCAGTGGGGGTGGGGCCTGCAGAAGATGTGGTCTAGTTTGTGGTGTTCGTCTGGTCTGGCTTCATCTGGGAAAACATTTTAGGCTATTTAGAGAATAGAATGGACTGTGGGTCCTGCAGTCCTCTGTCCAGAATCCTTCCTCTCAACCGAGCTTTGTGAAAATGTGGAGTGGCCATGAGCTGGAGGTTTTCTCCTCGCCAGAGGCTCACGGCAGTTTCAGCTTTAACGGTGAACGGAGGTAGGGAACCATAGGTAGTTTTCTTTTAAAAAAAATTAAGATATTATCTGTTCTTTCTATGGGGTGCATGTAAATACAATGTGAATTAGTCATGATGAAATAATATGTGAAATGGCTCAGTGGGCAAAGGTGCTGATTGCCAAGCTTAAGATCTGAGCTTAAACCCCGAGACCCACAGAGCAGAAAAGGATCAACTCCCACATATTATTCTCTAGATGACTTATGTGTGCACTATCATACGCTCGCGCGCGCGCGCGCGCACACACACACACACACAAATGCACGCACTAACAAATGAATGCACGCAGGCACGCACGCACGCACGCACGCATGCGCACTTAGATGCAAAAAGAATTTAAAATGTAAGGTTAAATCAGGGTAATTAGTATCAGAACACTGTGCAAGAATGGAGTCCTATGAGGAGAATTCTGTGTGCTTGTGAGAAAACTCCAAGAAAACAAGAGTCTTGTAACCCCTGCTTCTTCAAAACACAGACTTGTTCTTGGAATGTGTTTTGGTGCTCCTCCCAGGTAGAGCAGATAGGAGTGATTTTACTTCAGATTATCCGTTACAACTGGATATTGTTTTTTGTTTATATGACTCTATGGAAAAACATGTTCTTTTGCTGGGTATGGCTTGTCCACTATGTGTGACTTGTCTTTGTGACTGGACACTTTACTAATGTGATGAGTATAAACTGTCTGATGCTCTGGATAAAGTTGGCTATTGCATGAGATCTTAGTCTGCCTCATTTATCGGCTCCGTTCTCCCAGGTCCTACCACTTTTAGAGTGGTAAACAGGCATTTAGGAATACAACTTCTTAATGCTTTTAAATCAAACATGAATCATTTTTATGTGGCATTTCACTCTTTTCCTCATCATTTAAAAATATATTGCCGGGCGGTGGTGGCTCACGCCTTTAATCCCAGCACTTGGGAGTGCGAGGCAGGTGGATTTCTGAGTTTGAGGCCAGCCTGGTCTACAGAGTGAGTTCCAGGACAGCCAGGGCTACACAGAGAAACCCTGTCTCGAAAAACCAAATATATATATATATATATATATATATATATATATATATATATATATATATATGTCTCACAGGTCACCTTAATAGATTCTACACTATGCTATACAAAACGAATACCTGTTCTGTGCTTTTGGTGGCATTATTTAACTTCTTCCTGTCTCCTTTGTCCAGCGTCTGAGGACCACTCTTCCACTCTATTCCATGAGATTAACCTTTTAGTTTCCACAAATAAATGATAGGAAAATGTGGTCTTTCTCTGTATCTGACTTATTTCACTTAGCACAATGACATGTTCTGTCCATGTTTCTGCAGATGACAGGATTTCAATCTTTTCTATGGCTGAAAAAGATGCAGCATATGACTCATTTTGTTCATTCATTCACTGCTGGGCTGCTAGGCTACTTCATGCTTCATCTATAAGTAATGCTGTAATAAACATAGGAATGTATCTTTTGGCATATTTATTTCATCTCCTGTGTGTATATGTATTCATTGGTGGAATTGCTAGAAACATAGGCAATTGAATTTTTTTCATCACAATAGTTCTATATATTTGGAAATTTCACATCACATATCCCAATCATATTATCCAGTCCTTTTGCTTTCTCAACCTTTACTCTTGTGACTCCACCCCCACCCAATAAAAACAAAATAAAATAAATTCCAATTTGTGCTATCTATATACCCATTGGAGCATGGTATGCTCAGTGGTCTGCCCCTTAGACAGAATTGAGTCATTTTTCTCTGGCACTTTTGCCAAAAGCCATCAACCGTGGAGAGCTACACTTCAGTATCCTTATCACAATTTTTTTTTTTTTTGGTTTTTTCGAGACAGGGTTTCTCTGTGTAGTCCGGGCTGTCCTGGAACTCTCTCGGTAGACCAGGCTGGCCTCGAACTCAGAAATCCGCCTGCCTCTGCCTCCCAAGTGCTGGGATTAAAGGCGTGCGCCACCACCGCCCGGCTCCTTATCACAATTTTAAAGAGTGTTCTTAGGTGGTTTCCTGTTTAGGTTGTTTGGGAGAGGGTGCTGAGGGGGTCAGGGTTGTCACAGAAGCCTTTCATGTCCCTATCTCAGTCATCAATTTCACTGCCAAAGTAGTTTCCTTGCTTTTTTTTGGTCAGTAAAAGCACAGATCAATGGTTTCTGGTGACAGCACAGACCATGAACAAGTGACCCAGGTGCAGTAGGACCACAGACCTAGACAAGACCCTCAGAGGTTGCCTGGTCCCTAGACATCACCATGGCCTCAAGTGGCAGTGTAGGCCACTCATGTCTATATGGACCCAGTGGCAGTATGGCCCACGCATATCAACATGGCCTCAGGCTGAGAAAGAGACCACAGACATCTGGATGGTGTTAGGTGGTAACATGGGCCTCGGACATTAACCTGGTTCCTGGTTGCATCAGGACTCGAACATGGGCTTCAATGGCATCGCAGACCATAGTCGTCCTTCAAGGAGGTCCAGTCCAACAAGTGAGCTATTCCTCATCTCTGTCTCTGTGATTGCCCAAAGATTTTATTTTTGAGGCATTGCCATGCTGGCTTTCACGGGGCTGAACTAATTTATAGCCTCACTATGTCAAAAATGACTACATTTATCTACATCCTATTTAACATTTCGGTTTTGTTTTCATGATGAAAGCCACTGTAGCTGGGGTGGGATACTGAGATACAGAGTCACATTTCCCTAATGACTTGTGAGACAGGACAATTCCTCATGTACTGTTTGTACGCCTTCTTTGGAGAAATGTATATTCATATTTGCAGCTCACTTTGAAATGGGATTATTTGGGTTTGGGTTTTGCTGTTCAGTTTATATTCTGTATGTGAATTCCTTGTCAGATGGAAAGCTTGAATGCATTTCAGTGCTTTCTTTGGGTTGTTAGTTAATTTTGTGCCTATTTCCTTTGCTGTGCTGACTCTTTTACGATTGATACAGTCTTACCTGTCATTTTTTGCTTTTGTAATCATTGTGGTTTGGATATGAAATGTTCCCCCACAGGCTTATGAGTTTGAATTTGGTCCCCAGTAGGTGGTATTGTTTTGGAAGGTAATGGAGGTTTTTATACCTTTCTCTCTGTTTTCGAATTATAGGGTGAGGTAAACTTTCTCCAGCCATATACAATATGCATCACCAATCCTGGGGACTATGGCATCAGTAACACTCTGATTGATGCTTTGGATCACAGAGATCTTTTCTAGGTTCCATGTAGCAGTGGAATTTGATACTTTTGTTTGTAAGGACTCTTGGCCACATTTATGAACCTTCAAGGGGACAAAAGAACAAGAGATTAAGACTACTAGACAGTAAGAAACTGGTATGTGATTTAGGTGAATTACATACAAGAGGCCTGGAATTTGTTAATACAAATGAGATAAGTTAAACAATAAATCTTTGGACTGACACCTTGGTGGCATTAACATGAGGAACCAAACATGCAGCTAAAAATGAAATCACTTGATTTTATTAAGTTCTTTGACAACTATAATAAAAAGCTTCCTGGTAAGAAAGAGACTGAATAGAATTTTTACATTATTCGTTGAATTCAAATTGTATTCCATTCCACAAATCCTGGAACCTTTCATAATAAAAACCCAGTACATTGGTGTGACCTTACTTGATTCAAATTCAATGTGTAGTTCAGCGGATGCATCTAGGTCCACAGAGACCTGTGCATGGCTCCAGCGTAAATGAGCATGATGCTGTGCAGGCATCTGGGAGGCTATTGCTTTGTATACCTATTTTTTCTTTCATTCATTTATTTTCCTAAAATATATTGAGCTTTGCATCCATAACCTAGAAAAAGTGAAGAAGACAGCACCCAGCTTTCAAGCTTCATGCAGTCTGGGGCAGGGGAACCAGGCAAGTAACCAAGCTTTAGCATCTGGTTCTCTGATTCCCTTGAATGTTCTATTGTTTAGAATTCAATTTAAAACTCATATGCTCAGTACTTTATAAAATACAAATGTAATTTATGAAGTCTTTAAATGTTCGCTTTTTTGAAATGCAATCTTAATATTTGAGCATTAATTCAATACCCATGCTGGAACAAATTAAAAGAACTACTTCTACATAGAAACTTGTACAACATTAGAAACCATTAGATTCTTGGAGCTGTTTTTTCATCTTATCAACATATTTGAGTGTGTGCTTTGACACATTTTGTACAGTTTATACACCAGGATGCTAAATTTGTTAAAGAAAAGTGAGAGGCACAATAAATAAACATCATTGTATCTGGATTCCATAGAGGAGGCCATTGTAGAGAATATTTGGAAGACAAGGCATAGGACTGTTGTAGGCGTGGACAATCTTTTATGACCAGCTGTATAATCATCATGGGCAAATCTATTTCCCAGCCCTGTATCAGAACACACATTGACTTCTAGCAGGGCTATGCTGTTGAAGTTCAAAATGTTTATATGTTTTTTTTTCTTTTCTAAATTTCACTTTACAGTAACTCATTTGAGACTAATTTGACCAAAATGGTATGCAAAATGTTGTGTATAAATGTCCACCTGAATATATTTCTCCCTTAATTTCTAACTTTTCAGGCTTCGTGAAGAGTTTTTCTGTTAAGGCTTATTCACACCAAGGCAGGATCGCTTTGTTGCCAACTAGTTATGACTCAGGAGAACTGAATCCCAGGCTCTAGAGTTTCTTTAATTGGAGAATTATTGCTTGGATTCCAATTTTATGGCTCAAGCCTGTAATGGATGAATTGCCCTACCTCTGAGGGACACATTTCATGTAGGGTAAATCTCTGTGTGGGTGTTTATCCTATGAATTTATAGAGTTCATACTGTATCGTAAATGAAGAACTATTAAAGTGTTCAGTTGAAACTATGTCACCAAGCTTAACTATTAGAAGAATGAACAAAGGGGAAGAGAGTGGGGGCAGGAGGGGGAGGAGAACCTGGATCTTGGGAAACTAAGACAACACAGAACAAGGATGGTCTCAGAAAACATGCTCACTTAGCTTCAGTGAAACTGATGAGCGATGTCGATGTCCTGAAGTGTCTGATTTCTGTACTGGAAGGTTGGCTTCTGCCATCTTCTCCAAGAAAAGAGAGAGGAGATTGCAAAAGCCAGTGCCTCTTGCCACATTTTATCTAATAGATTTAAGCACTAATATCTAAGTATTGTTCAGATCTACATGAACAAAATGTAAACATATCAGTTTTTTACCTGCAGCCATGTAAATGGAATGAGTATGTTTTATAGATAAAACCTCAGCAACGGTCTGTCTGTATAAAACAAATTTCTCCTACTCTCGAAAATCTAACAGTTTGCTTGAGAGAAAATGATGTTTGTGAAAATCAGGGGCTAACACAAGACTGAATAAAAGTGTCTGTGTGTGGAATTACTAAGTCACGTGGTTGAGAGTTAAGTATCTTTAGAAGTCCACAGATCACTGTAGGTTAACTGACAAGTCAGTGAAGGCTCTACAGTAGAAGGCGCAGTTTGGAGTTTAAGGAGTCAGGCACAAGACGAACAGCATCCACACAGAATAATGTGAAGCAAAGTATAAAATGCAATTTACCAAATTCCTAAAATATTTGATATGGAAAAAATGATTAAAAGAAAAACTAAGCTACATTGGGTAAACACATAACTGCAGTCCCTGTTACTTGGTTGCTAAGGAAGGATTATGAACTTAAAGCCAGCCTGTGCTGCACAGTAAGATCTTTTCTCAAAACAAAAGGGAAAACAAACAAACAAACAAAAAAACATAAGATAGACTATCTAACAAAACCACAGTGCCAAGCACTGGAAACTTCCTTTCAGTTGTTGGTCAGGAGCATTCAAGAGACTCCCAAAATAATACAGGCTATTGCCATCACCTTTGGTTGCCACGGTACAACTCTGTTGCTGCTGACAGTATCCTACTACTGAAGACACCACACATTTTGGACATAGAATTTGGAAAATGAAATTTAAACTGATCTAGAAGCCTCATCCCTGAAGACTAGCTCTTGTAGTACCTGAAGGTGCCATGGAAGCTGACAAGGGAGAAAAATCCATCAGTACTTCTATCCTGCTGCAAAGTCTGCAAATCACAACAATGACCAACCTAGAAAGACGTCCCCAGGAGGCAGAGGCAGGCGGATTTCTGAATTCGAGGCCAGCCTGGTCTACAGAGTGAGTTCCAGGACAGCCAGGGCTACACAGAGAAACCCTGTCTCGAAAAACAAAACAACAACAACAAAATGTCCCCAATGATGTAATAGTGGTACTTCTACGTTAGAAGTAGCCAGCAGTTGTCTGTTAGACCAATACAGCTTAACAGGAGGGGATTGATGCAAACTTGTGGCTGGAAAGCTCATAGACATACTACTGCCTTCCTCCTAAACCAATATAATTCCTAACTGCTCATCCTAAATACTTACCTTCATACCCACAGTTAAGTGTAGTTCTCATGAGCCACAAAATGCAGAGACTAGGTGATCATGGGATATTCAAATCCAATTCATACATCTATAGTGCATGCGCTGAATATAAAGCTTGGGGTACCCCATGAGGGAGGGGTTAAAAGACTGGAAGAGCCAGAAGGTTAAGATTCCTGTAGCCAGATAGTGTCTTATAGGCATGACTGGGAAGCTGCACCCATGAAATCTCAGGAATATAGTTTCCTAAACAAGATCTGCAAAATGACAACATGGATTGACATGCCAGCACAGATGGGAAAAACTCCATAAGGAATTTTCCTGGCTAGTTTTATGTCATTTAGACACATCTAGAGTTATCTAAGAGGAGGGAACCTCAATTAAGAAGACCCTTCTATAAGATTGGGCTGTAGACAGACAAGTCTATAAGGCATTTTCCTAATTAGTGATTGATGGGGAAGGACTCAGCCCATTGTGACTGGGACACTGCTGGGCTTGTGGTCCTTCTTTCTATAGAAAAGAAGGCTGATTAAGCCAGGAAGCAGCACCCTTCCATGGCCTTTGCATTAGTTCTTGCCTCCAGGGTACTTCCCTGCTTACATTATGGCACTGGCTTCTCTCAATAGTCTGTAACCAAGATACATAAGCCAAGTAAACCCCTCCCCAAGTTGCTTTTGGTTATGGTGCTTTATCATAGCAATAGAAACCCAAACTATGAATATCCAACTCCTAGATGAAGAGCTACAGACAGTCGATGGCCGCCCAGAGAGGGAGAAGCAGTTTTCTCCAGGGACTAGCTCTCTTGATGTTACTCAGTGTCAAGTGGTCAGCCCCAAACAGATGTCCGCGTGACTGGGCTCATGGGATGGTTATTGTTAGGCTTCATTTATAAGTAACATCTAGATTAGCTAAAGTGAAAGTTATAGGCACAGAATGATGATCTCTAGAAGCTGGTACCAAGGGAAGATGACTTGCTGCTTAGTGCTGTAGCTGTCAGTTTTTCAAGATGAAACAGTTATGGAGGTTGGTCGCTGGTGGGTAATTTTCTTAAAACTAAATAGCAACAGTTAACTCTGTGTGCTCTGAGAAAAATAATTTGTCATGGGATCATGAAGTCCCCAGAAGTTTCCCATTTTTGAAAACTAGTAAATATCTTGCAGTAAGAAAACTGTTTGGCTTTACTCTGAGATAAAGATATCTGTAAGATTAGAGGCCTTCCTCTGTTTTCTGGAACTAAATAATAGACACAGCCATCTCTTATAGGACTCATTAATGCTACCCATAGCGGATGTTTCCTTTTGAGAGAACTATTTCAACTCCATTGTTGACTTTGTTGGTGTTTCCTAAAATTTATGACTGTTATGAATCCTATTCTTACTCTAGTTTTCTCACTTATTTTATAAGTGTGTGTGTACATGAGATGTGTGGGAATGTGTGCCAAAGGACATGTGTGAACAGAGAACAACTTTGTAGAGTAGGCTCTTTCCTTCCACCCTCATGTGGGATCCTGGGATTGAACTTAGGATGCCCCACTTGGGCAGCAAGCACCATTAACCACTGAACTCTTTTGCTGGTCCCTTGATTCTCTCAAGAATAGTTTTCAATGTTTGTCATACCTGTTTCTGAGGTTACAGAAACAGAGAAGGTTTTCTGCTCATCATTATCTCATCTTCGAAATGCCCAGCTCTTAAACGTTCTTTGCTTCTTACAAGTCATTGCAAATGTACATTCAGTCCTATGCCTATTTTGTTGTAGAGCTGGTTTGTTCTAAGGGAGAGTGGTAGACCACAGGTTTGTCATAACTGCTTGAGCTGTTGAGCAGTACAAGTTATAAATTATCTAGAACCTACACACCAGAGAAGTAACAGATAAGGAACTAGAGCCACATTCTTTTCTCTCTTTTTTTTCTTTTTCTCTTTTTTTATTGGATATTTTATTTATTTACATTTCAGATGTCATCCCTTTTCTCCATTTCCCCTCCCTAGAACCCCCTATCCCATTCCCCTCCTCCTTTTTGCTTTTATACCATTTGAATTACATGCAAGTTTTCAGGTCAGTTCTAGGCTGAGGGTCTAGCAATACAATAGATGCAAATAGTCAAGGAACAAGCAAGACAGTAAACACAAATAGTCAAAGAACAAGCAAGGCAATAAGCAAAGTCTCGGGATCACTCCTGTGATCACTGTTTCTAAGGGCTTATCAGGATGACCAAAATATCTGAACCAACTTCCCTGTCTTAGCCCAAAGTCATTTTCATGTCTGAAACCTACTTCCTTGTTCTAGCCTAAAATTTAGATTCCTGCCTGAAATTACTTCCTTGTTCTAGCCTAATGTCAGATTCCTGCCTGAAGCCCACTTCCTTGTCCTTGGCCCATGTCAGATTCTTGCTAAGCAGCCCCAACGGCTCGCCGCTCTCCCCACTTTTTTAAAAACAGTTTTAAAAATACTTATTTTATGTATGTGCCTGGTGCCCACAGACGTCATAAAAGGTGTTGAATTCCCTAGAAGCAGAGATATAGGTGGTTTGAGCCAACCATGTGAGTGCTAGGAACTGAACCCAGGTCCTCTGTAGGAACAACAAGTGCTCTTAGCCACGGAGCCATCTCTCCAGGCCCAGCACTCCCTTTCTTACACACATCCCAGAGCCTGAAGAAACAGAGACTATGACAAGGAACATGTGCTTGGCATGTTGTTGCAGCTTGACTTAGCATATACAGCTCACCAGGTCCATAGTATCTGCAAGAGGTCTCATGCATCCTATCCAAGTGATTAGTTGAGCTAAAATTGACTTCATGAAACAATGGAAGGAAACGATAATGGTCAAGTGAAGAGAGCTGTGTTTATTCACTCTGACCCCAGTTGTTCCTAGCTTGTATTTTTTTTCCAGTGATCCTTTTCAAATAATTCTTTTGTCTGTAAAATTCAACATCATATATTTCAAATGAACCAAACAAACTCATATCCATGTAATATCAACATTTGTCAGTAAAATAAAAAATACTCCAAATTTTGTCAGAGACAGTGACATTTAGCGAATATTCCACAACAATTTTATACTTTTCTACCCCTACTGTTAGTGTAAGCAAGACTATTTCTACAAGTGATGTTTTCTGCTTCTGCAAACAAGATGTAGTTCTCCAGCCTTTCCTGCTGAAGAGGCTGAGATCAATTTTTTGGAGCCACCCCTGTCTCTGGTTCTGTCTGGGTGAGTCACTCTGGTCATGCAGGATGAGGGAAAAGTAAAGTCTTACTGTGGGAAGGTATGAAGGTTTTAGAATTGATGTGCTAATGTAGGGTATTAATAGGTGAATAGGAAAATTGGGGAAAAACAGGCAATTCACAGAAGAAAGGGTAATGACAAGTAAATATATGGAATGATTGACAAATGGAAGGAGCATTGAAATATTTTGACCAGTATGATAGGAAATTTGGAAGATGTTAGTAATCTATGACATTGAATGAGTATGAAACAGATGTTGTTACACTATAGACTGTTCCAGAAATAAACACAGATCTGTTTGAAGGACACTTACAACACAGTACATACAGTACACTCAGTACACACACATACACACATAATCATAGTACACACACACACACACAGCATGGTACACGTTTGAACAAGAATATGATATAAGATGATATTCATAGCTTTTTCAGAAAGGAAAAAGTCCTATCTAAATGTTTACTAATAAATACTTAAATTATATTAGTTTCACTTTATATGATGCTATTAAACTATTATAGAACAGTAGGAAAAAAGTTTAGTTTTAGGTAGTAGTGATTTGGAGCCTTCAACACACCATGTTAGATGAAGATTCAAGTTACAAAAGGTTACTTTTTATTTGTTTTGATTATTTGAGACAGATTTTCACACAGTAGCCCAAATTGGCCTGAAAATCATTGTCACCCAGCCTGGCCTCAATCTCGAGCCAATTTTCTTCCAAGAGCTGGGATTCCTGGCATAAACCATAAATTCAGAAAAAATTCCAAACCAAACCAAACCCAACCAAACTAAACCAAACCAAATCATTTCTCAGTGTTTCTTCAAGGCAGTTAGTCTTTGTAATTACTGTACACATGTAAAGAGAGACTTGCTTATGTTTTAGGTTGTAGGTAGGAATCTGAGAACTGAGGGCCTCTTGGGTTGGTTTTACCTTACATCTTATTTGAAGTCTATTTATTAATTGTTTTTTTTAAAAATATTTTATTTTTATTTTATGTGCATGGGTGTTTTGCCTGAGTGAATGTCTTGCATTGCATCTTGAGTGTCATGCAGTCCTACAGAGGCTAAAGAGAGTGTTGGATCCTGTGAGATGGAGTTACAGACAGTTGTAAGCTGCCATGCAGGTGCTGGAATTTGAACCTGAGTCTACTCTAGAAGGCAGCCAGTGGCTTTAACCAACAAGCCGTCTCTCAATCTCCCTATGTTGGATTTTGTAACAACCCTACAATTTCTGTGCATTTAGGAAATTAGAGATGGGTCAAGCAAATTAAAATACTCCTTTAAGTGAAAGTTTTAAAAAAAAGGATGAGGATCCGTTTCCTGGTTTGTATCATAGATGGAACCTTCTAGCTGGGTCTAGGCTACCATTCTCGTTCTATGTCAATGAACTAGTCACCTCTCCAAACCCCACCTCCTAATAGTGTCTGTCACTTGGGGGTTAGGATTTCAATGAATGAATCTTGTACGTGTGTGTGTGTGTTTGTGTGTGTGAGGTGGGGAAGGGGCACCAACATTCAGACCACAATTTCTAAAAATAATATCTAGGCTCCTGTAAAATTTGAAAACTGTTGCTGATCTTTTTACTACTTTGTGGATTCTCTTTTCAACCCTTCTCCACTCCGTTTCTTCCACCGTTTCAATCCCCTAACCTTGGATAAAACAGAAAAGAGGCTGGAGTGTAAAGGAAAGAGATCCCCGAATAAAGTCAGGCTCGGAAATGGGTGACTTTATTGTTAGACTTCTTCCTGCTCATTAGGGGCATTGAGTTCCTTGGGGCAAGCTTGATCTTTGCCATCAGGATATCCAATTTCTTGTTGTTTTTTCTTTGTGCATGATTACTTAAAAACTGAGAGCAACACCAACCAACACCACCCATCAATCAACCAACAACCCACTATGCCTCTTGAGGCCCTAGCATTTATTATATCTCTGAAAAGGCTCCAAATTCCAAATGTCACACAATTGCAGAATTGCAAAAATCACACCTCTTCTAGAGCACGGTGTAAATCCTATTCAGCTGCGTGGAAAGTCTGAAGCAGCCTCATATCCCACACCTGGCATTAAAATGAAAACATTCTTACTCTGTGTGTCCTATTTTTTTTAAAGATTTATTTATTTATTTTATGGATATGAGTTCTGTAGCTGTCTTCAGACACATCAGAAGATGGCATCTGATCTCATTACAGATAATTGTGAGCACCGTGTGGGTGGTGGGAATTGAACTCAGGACCTTTGGAAGAGCAGTCAGTGCTCTTAACTGCTGAGCCATCTCTCCAGCCACTTATTTCTGTGTTTTAAAGAAACCAAAATTCAAAAATTGTCACTGCATTAAAACAAAACATTCAGTACTTAAATCTTTAATTTTACCTTTTTGAAACAACTAACTAACTAACTAACTAACTAACTAAAATTTTAAATTCTTTTTCCCTTTTTATACTTCTACATTTATTGGGGCTTAGGTTTTTACCCCTAAATTGGGGCATAGGGTTTAAACTAAGAGTGTTTTTGGCCAAACCACCATACAGCCTTTTTACCCCATAGCTGGCATAAAGCAAACGAATCTTGAGAGTTTATCTAGGCCCCCAGAGATACCCCAAATTTTGGTGACATTAAGTAATGATAGAAACCAAAAGCCAATTTGGGATAAGCCTGTAGTCCCAGCACCCCAGAAGGGTGAGGGAGGAGGGATTTTGAGCTTGGGCTAGCCCGCACTAAAGACTTGAAAAGGGAAAAAAAATAATAAAAAGGGTTTCCTACTTTTGTCAATCTATTTCCATCCCGGGGACTTGGGGGGAAAAATTCCCTACTTTCCTTTTTTCAGTAAATTATTTAAAATTAAAAAAACCCCTTTTTTTGTTTTTCCCCCCCAAAAAATTTTTCCCCCAAAGGGGGGGGCCTTAAAAAATTTCCCAACCCCTTTTCATTTTCCTTTTTTACCACCCCCCTTTTTAAAAATTAAAAAATTAAAAAAAAATTTCCCCAAAATTTTTTTTTTTTTTTTTTTTTTTTTTTTTTTTTTTTTTTTTTTTTTTTTTTTTTTTTTTTTTTTTTTTTTTTGTTCCCCTTTTTTTAAAATTTTTTTAAAATTATTTCCCCCCTTCTTTCCTCAAAAATTTTTTTTAAACCCCCCCTTTTTTTTGGGGGAAAAACCCGGGGTTGGAAACCCGGGGTAAGACCCCCCACCCCCGGGGGCCGGGGGCCACCCAAAAGGGGGATTTTCCCCAAACAAAACCCCAGTTTAAGGGGGCACCCCCAAAACCCCAAAAACAAAGTTTTTTCCCCCCCTTTTTTTTAGGCTTTCTATCTATCTACTTTCTATCTATTCTATCTTATCTATCTATCTATCTATCTATCTATCTATCTATCCATCCATCCATCCATCATCTATCTATCTATCTATCTATCTATCTATCTATCTATCTTCTATCTATCGAATAGCCTGATTGCAGCCCTTTCCCTCCTCTCCTCTCACTCCTACCCTCATAACCTTTCCCCCCAATTATCTCCTCCCTTTCTCCTCAGAGAAGGGAAAGCCCTCTATGGGTACCAACCCACCCTGGTACATCGAGTCTCAGCAAGCTAAGCACATCCTCTTCCACTGAGGCCAGACAAGGCAGCCCAGCTAAGAGAAAGGGATCCAAAAGCAGGCACCAGAGTAAGAGACAGCCTCTACTCCAATTGTTAGGGGACCCTCATGAAGACCAAGTTGCACATCTGCTATGTATGTGTAGGAGTCTAGCTCCTGCATGTTCTTTGGTTGGTGGTTTAGTCTCTGTGAGACTCCATGGGCCCAGGTTAATTGGCTGTGTAGGTCTTCTTATGGTATCTTTGACCTCTACAGCTCTCTCAATCCCTGCCCCTACTCTTTCAGATGACTCCCAAGCTCTACCTAATGTTTGGCTGTGGGTCTCTGCATCTGTTTCCATAAGATGCTGGATGAAGCCATTCTATAAGATGCTAGGTTCCTGTCTGCAAGCATAACAGAGTAACATTAAGATTGTAAGGGTATAATAGTGTAAGTACTTGCTCATGGGATGGATCTCAAATTGGGCCAATTATTGGTTGGCCATTCCCTTAGTCTCTGCACCATCTTTGTGCCTGCATTTCTTGTAGACAGGACAAATTATGGGTCAAAAGGTTTTTTTTTTCCATGTCCATGTTATTTATTTAAATTTATTTACTTATTACCTATACAACCCAATATCAGCCCTTCCTCTCCTCCCAGTTCCCCCTCACACAAGATGGATCCCCATCCCCCCTTCTCAAAAGAGAAGGGGAAGCCCCCTTCTTGGTGTCACTACACACACACACACACACACACACACACACACACACACACATACACACATCAAGTCAATGCAGGACTAGACACATCCTTTCTCACTGAGGCCAGGCAAGGCTGCCTGTTTAGGGGTCCGGGATCCATGAGCAAGCAGGTAGGCAGGCAGCCAGGCAGGCAGGCACAGGGACAGCCTCTGCACCAATTGTTTGGAGGACCTGAACGCTGCTCATCTGTTAAATATGTATGGGGAGGGGGTGCTAGGGTCCAGCCCATGCTTGCTCTTTGGTTGGTGATTCAGTCTCTGGGAGCTCTGAAGGGTCCGGGTTAGTTGACTCTGTTGGTTTTCCTGTGGAGTCCTTGTCCCCTTCAGGTCTCTCAATCTTTCTCCCAAACTCTTCCATAATCCTCCATCTCCTGTTGGGTGTGAGTCTTTGCATTTCTTTCCAAGGGCTGCTGGGTGGAGCCTCCCAGAGGTCAGTTCTGCTAGGCTCCTGTTTGCAAGCATAATGGAGTATTATAAATAGTGTCAGGGACTGGTTCTTGCCTATGGGCTGGGTCTCAATTTGGGACAGCCATTGTTTGGCCATCCCCTCAGTCTCTGCTCTTTGTCTCTCCACATCTTGTAGGTCGGGCACATTTTGGATTGAAGGCTTTGTGGGTGAGTTGCTTTCCTTATCCTTCCACCGGGCATCCTGCCTGACTACAGGAAGTGGAGATTTCAGGATCTGTATCTTCCACTGCTAGGAATCTCAGCTAGAGTCACCCCCTTAGACCCTATGGGGCCTCTCCCCATCTCAGGTTTCTGGCACCTCCTAGAGATTGCCCCATTTGCGGATCTTCCTTCTCTCTCCTCTGCTCTTCCTATATATGACTTCCCCTCCCCTTTTCCACCCAGTTCACTCCTTCCGCGAATCTCTGACGTCTATTTTGTTTCCCCTTCTGAGAAAGATTCAAATATCCTCTACAGGCTTAGATTTTTTTCATAACCTACTTTAATAAGGGTTCTTAAATGCTTCGACCTGTCCTTCTAGCCCACCATCCAAAGGTTTGGGAGATAAGATGGTAAATAGTACAAGAAGTAGTTTAGAAGTAGTTCTTTGGGGCGATTCCAATCTCCATTGTCAGGATATCAGCAGTCTGGTTCAACAGTGTCAGGAGATCAAACACGAATCAGCAGTGGTTGGGAGTGACCAGAACTAGCAGGGACACCAGGAGTTTTTTTGTCGTGCCTCTCTCAATGAAGGGAAGACTTGAGACCAAATTATAAGTGAGTACATACCATGCATGTCCTTTGGGTATAGGTTACCTCATTTTCAGGATGATATTTTCTAGTTCCATCTGCAAAATTCATGATGTCCTTGTTTTTAATGGCTGAGTAGTATTTCATTGTGTAGATATACTACATTATCTGTATCCTTCAGTTGAGGGACATCTAGGTTGTTTTCAGTTTCTAGCTATTATGAATAAAGATGCTATGAATATAGTTGAGCAAGTGTCTTTGTGGGATGGTGGAACATTTTTTTGGGTATATGCCCAGGAGTAGTATAGCTGGATCTTCAGGCAGAACTATTCCCAATCTTCTGAGAAACCGCCAAGTTAATTTTCAGAGTGGATGTACAAGTTTGCATTGTCACCAGCAGTGGAGGAGTGTTCCCTCGCCAGCATATGCTGTCATTTGAGGTTTAGATCTTAGCCGTTTTGGTGGGTGTAAGATGGAATCTCAGACTTGTTTTGATTTGCATTTCTTTGATGACTAAGAATGTTGAACATTTCTTTCTTTCTTCCTTTCTTCCTTCCTTCCTTCTTTCCTTCCTTCCTTCCTTTCTTTTTTTTTGTTTTTTGTTTTTTCGAGACAGGGTTTCTCTGTGTAACCTTGGCTGTCCTGGAACTCACTCTGTAGACGAGGCTGGCCTCAAACTCAGAAATCCGCCTGCCTCTGCCTTCCAAGTGCTGGAATTAAAGGCATGCGCCACCACTGCCCGGCTTGAACATTTCTTTAAGTGCTTCTCTGCCATTTGAGATTCCTCTGTTGATAATTCTGTTTAGATCTGTACCCCATATTTTAATTGGGTTATTTGGATTGTTGGTGTCTAGCTTCTAGAGTTCTTTATATATTTATATTTATATTTACAGTAACTTTTCAGTCTCATGAGGTCCTGTTTATTAATTCTTGGCCTTAGTGTCTGAGCCATTGATGTTCTGTTTAGGAAGTTGTCTCCTGTACCAATGAGTTCAAGGCTATTTTCAAATTTCTGTTCTATTAGATTAAGTGTGTCTAGTTTTAGGTTGAGGTCTTTGATTCACTTAGACTTGAGTTTTGTGCAGGGTGATAAATATTGATCTATTTTCAAGCTTCTACTTGCAGACATCCAGTTAGACCAGCACCATTTGTTGAAGATGTTTTCCCTTTTCCATTGTATTGTTTGACTTCTTTGTTAAAAATCAAGTGTCCATAGATGTGTGGGTTTATTTCTAGATCTTTGATTCTATCCATGGATCCACCTGTCTGTTCCTATACCAACACCCTGCTTTTACTTTTATCACTATCGCTCTGTGGTACAGCTTGAAGTCAGGGATGGTGATTCCTCCGGAAGTTCTTTTATTATTCAAGATCATTTTAGCTATCCTGGGTTGTTTTGATTTTCCATATAAAGTTAAGAATTGTTTTTTCAAGGTCTGTGAAGAATTGTGTTGGAATTTTGATGGGAATTGCTTTGAATCTGTAGATTGCTTTTGGTAAGATGGCCATTTTTATTATGTTAATCCTACCAATCCATGAGCAGGGGAGATCTTTCCTCCTTCTGATATCTTCAATTTCTTTCTTCAGACACTTAAAAGTTCTTGTTATACAGGTCTTTCACTTGCTTCATTTGAGTTACACCAAGATATTTTGAGTTATTTGTGGCTATTGTGAAGAATACTGTTTGGGTCGAGAATTTTATGGGTGGGTTGGTGTCCTTATCCTTCCACTGGGGATCCTGCTTGGCTATAGGAGGTGGCCTCTTGAGGTTCCAAGTCCCAGTGCTTGGAGTTCAGCTAATGTCACCTGCATAGACTCCTGGGAGCCTCTCCCACCCCAGGCCTCTGGCATGTCCTAGAGATGTTCCCCCGAATCCCTGTCAGCTATAGATTTCCATTCTCCTGGCCCTCTCTCCTCTCTCCTTTGTCTTCTCACACCTGATCCTGACCCCCTTTCCACACCCTAACCCTTCTCCCACCCTCCTTTGACCTCCTATAACGATTTTATTCCCCTAAGTGAGATTCAAGAATCCTCCTGTGGGTCTTCCTTGTTTAGCTTCTTTGGGTCTTTGGAGTGTATCATAGGTATCCTATACTTTATGGTTAATATCTACTTATAAGTTAGTATATACCACGGGTGTCTTTCTGGGTCTGGGTTACCTCACTCAGGATATTTTCTGGTTCTATTTATTTGCCTGAAAAATTCATATCTTTGTTTTTAATAGCTGAGAAGTATTTAATTTTGTAAATGTACATTTTCTTTATTCATTATTTGGTTGAGGGACATCTAGGTTGTTTCCAGTTTCTGGCTATTACTTATAAAGCTCCATGAACATAGTGGAGCATGTGTCCTTGTGGTATGGTGGAACGTCTTCTGGGCATATACCCAGGAGTGGTATAGCTGGATCTTGAGAGGTAGAACTATTCCCATTTTTAAAAGAAACCACCAGATTGATTTCCAGAGTGGTTGTATAAGTTTACACTCCCACCAGCAATGGAGGGATGTTTCCTTGTTCCATATCCTTTCTAGCATGTGCTGGCACTTGAGTTTTTGATCTTAGCCATTCTGTTGGAGTATAAGATAGAATCTAAGAGTCGTTTTGATTGGCACTTCCCTGATAACCAAGGATGTTGAACATTTCTTTAAGTACTTCTTAGCCATTGGATTTGGTTAATACAAAATCTTTATAATGGAGTATTTCAAAGCAGTGCATCAATCCCTGTCTGACTCACTGTGATGGTTTATATATGCTCAGCCCAGGGAGTATCACTATTAGGTGTGGCTCTATTGGAGTAGGTGTGTTGCTGTGGGTGTGGGCTTTAAGACCCTCATCCTAGCTGTCTGGAAGCCAGTAGTCTTCTAGCAGCCTTCATAGAAAAATGTAGAACTCTCAGCCCCTCCTTCACCATACCTGCCTGGATGATGCCATGCTCCTGCCTTGACGATAATGGACTAAACCTCTGAACCTGTAAGCTAGCCCCAATTAAATGTTGTCCCTTTAAGAGTTGCCTTGGTCATGGTGTCTGTTCACAGCAGTAAAACCCTAACTAAGATACTCAGCCACACTCATTTGTTTCTTCTGTATTTTCTGTATTTTGAAGGAAATCTTGGACATTGTTATCATAAAAATAAAATCAGCATACCTGAAAACAAAATATCCTTATCAAATATCCATTCTGATTTGCTGATTTCTTTTCTTTTTCTACTCCTTCCTTCCTTATTCTTGGTCCTCCTCCCCTGCCTCCCACTGTTTTTGTTTTCTTTTTGTTTTTTTTTAGGTCTATCCCAGCCTGTTGTGCTTGCTTAGTTACTGTTCTACCACTGAGCTATATCTGAAGTCCTCTGTGTGTGTGTGTTTGTGTGTGTGCAAATCAGACCCAAGAAGTTCACATAGTATATTTGGAGAATATGATAAAAAAATCCTTTTTCCATTTTATAAAATGTCTATGTTTTAGTTTTTTTCTGCACATTAAAAAAAAACAACAACATGTATTTTATCTACATGACTAGCTGATAAAGTAGGTAAAACAGATAGTTTTTTTCTATTTAGCAAATTACATAGTCATGGTACAGACAGATAAAGTAAGCAAATTTACCAAACTCACTAAGGAACTGGGTCCCAAGACAGGAACTCCATTTTTAGAGCAATAGTACTTTATGACAGAGAACGAGAATGTCATGAGTTTAAAAGAACATGAGGAAGCACAGAAAATTCTGAGAATTTTGGGGAAAAAAAGCGCATCAGTACAATTTGATGACTGTTTTAAAACCTTGGGAAGTGACATATGGAAATAAGGCAGTGCTTTTCATCAATGGAAGTCTGCTGGGCTTCATGGCATGGACCGAGCCTATGCTCTATAGTAGCTGTGTGCCTATGTCCTTTCGTCCTGCCCACTGTTAGTCAAGTTACATCAGATCACAAACTTCAGCTTGCTTACAATTGCACTAGTCAACAGTAGATAATCAGGATCCTTTTAGCTAGAAAACAATGCAAATGAGGGGTCTGACTCCACAGAACTGCCCGTAGTAGAAAGACTTCCCCGCCCCCCACCATAGGTGGAATGGATTCCCTTCTTATTTTTCACTGCCCCCTACTGGTGCCTGGTGTTTCTAATTAAAACACACAGGGAAGCCTGTGTGAGGGAGAAAAAAAGTTAGAAAAAGTCAAAGTACTTTTCAAAGGAGTAGGTGTGGCTTCATAGGCAAAGATACATTAGATTTTCTAATAAACATCTTAAAAACACCGATTACAATATTCTTAGGCATTGTGAGGGATACTAATTAAGCAGGAAGCATCACTGATACTTTTGTTGGTGGCATTTGCACTGTTCTGGGCACAGCATGCTAATTATTTACGAGGTACACAGTGCACCATTCTCCTGTAAGTCAAGAAATGGACCGCTATCTCTCCAAGCAGTAAGCATCCCTGTGTGTCGGTTTCCAGCCCTTTAGTGCACTTAGGTGCATTACAGACTTCTAAAAAAAGACTATTTTGTGTTTGTGTTTGAGCATCTGTGTGCCTTGGCAGGGGGGTGGGGGGAAGGGAGGCCAGAAGACAACTTAAGGGAGTTCTTTCTACTATGTGGGTCCTGGGGATTGAGCTCGAGTTGTTGAGGCGAGGGTGGGGAGCTGGGGGCGGGGATAGGTTCACAGCAGGTGCCTTTAGCTCCTCGAAACCATCTCATCTGCACAAGAAAGACGGTATTTCTCTGTGCCTGGCTTACTTCACTTAGTAGAGTGAACTCCAGTTCTTCGAATGCTGATTTTAACAGCTGAATAATGTCATGTGCCATGGCACTTATATTCCTTGGTGATGACAGCCACTGGGATAGGTGGACACGGTGTGCCGCTGTGATCTCTGGCTTTGAGTTGCATTTCTTCATTAGTGAGGCTGAGCAGTTCTTATTGTTGACTATGGACAGGTGATATTTTCATCCTACTTTGAATTTTTCTTTACAATTTGGACATTAATATCGTAGACGAAGTTTGTACTTTCATATGCTATAAGGTTTTCTCTGAATTATTCCTCTGCCATACAGCTTTTTGGTAAAATATAATTTCATCCATTTGTGTCCGTGCCTCTGGTGTCTTTATTTAAAGTCATTGCTATACTACTATCTTAAAGTGTTCCCTCTATATTTCCTCACAGTAATTTAAAAATCTGAGGCTACTTCTGCATGTGTATCTAGTTTTGCTAGGGTTTACTGGAGACACACTTCTCTCCACTGTATGCTCTCAGAGTCTTAGTTGAAAATCAATTGTCCATGAGTATAGTTTAATTGCAGGACCCTCTCTTCCACTGACCTGCCAGTTTTTTATATTAGTAGAATGCTGTCTCGTTACTGTGATTTTATAGTATATTTTAAAGTCAGGTTTTGTGGTATTTTCCAGTTTTCTTCTCTTACCAAGTCACTCTGGTTATTCATTTTTTTCTTCTTTTCAGTGTGATATGAATTTTAGGATTTTTGCTTCTATTTCTATGATTAAGTATTTCTATTTGGACCATCTCATATGAAATTATAATTCTTACCAAAAAATTATTAGCACAGTTTGAATTAAAATTAGAATATACTTCTAGTTAATTAAATATGCATGTACAGCTGTGGGTAAAGCCACGCTCTACACTCAGATATGGCAGGAATTGTAAAGGCATGGCTAGAGTGCAGGCAAGCACAGGAAGACCAGGGACAAAAGTATACTACTACTTCACCTGGCTTTAGCTGGGTTCTCAGATCCTTAGGCTTACATGGCCAAGTGCTTTGCCTAATGAACCATCTTCCCAGTCCCTACAGTAGTATACTCTTGAATAAAAAGATATTAAGGACCCAAGGATCCAATACAAGTTCTAATAGGCTGTACACAGCTTGTCTCCCAGGCTTGCCCTGGTCTGCTAGGAGAAGCAGCACACAGGAATGGTGTTGCTGTACTGTACATGTGATACTCCTTAGGGGTATTCCCATTTAAATATCAACCTGCCAGCCAGTTCTGGGAGTTCTAACACTGCAGTGAATGTACAACATGAACCTGAGATCAGCCAGTGTATTATCATCCCAGTGACCTAACCTCATGTCCAGCAGCAGGCCCTATGTTTGGCACACATTCCATAGACATACAGCTTAAGCAAAAGTAATACCTACTGTTTAATACTGCCTATAAAATGTTCACCAGCAAGTATAGGAAATAATTATAGGTAGACACTGAGTACCTACCCACTATTTATGATTTAGTGACAGGAGAGTAGTCTGTAGGCTCTCTTCATGCACCCTCTGTTGCCCAGTACAGTAGTGTGCAAGTAACTAGTTCACTAAGTTAGTATACTTTAACTAAGTAAGACTTTTTGGGCATGTAACTTGTGGAATTTTGAATAAACAAGTCCCTTTTAAAAGAACTTCTAGGCTTTCAAAGTTTAATAAATAAAAAGTTCTTGCCATTATCAGTCATGATTCAAACAGTTGGTTAGGAATGGCACTCCTGTGTGTGCTCACATGTACAGCACAGAGTCTGAGTTGGAGTTAAAATGTAATACAACACAGGACGATCTGAATGAGATTAGAAAGAACAATAAAGTGCATTGCTTTCCTTAACTCATAACTACGGCATAACCTTTATATGGACAGACTAGGGAGCAAGGTAAAGTGATAAAATCTTCCAAACACAACAATCATCTTCAAAAGAGTTTTAGAAAAAATAATTTGACTTTATTCACTGGCATCCTCTGACCATCCCACACACTAGGGGAGAGAACTGAACTAGAGGTCACTCTGCTTTTGGAGTTGCAGGAGAAACTTGTAACCCTTTGAGTTCAAACAACTGAGAATGGGAAGAGTCCATCATGTGCTTGATTTTAGTAAAAATTACTTCAGTTGTTATGGCCATACTTTTCTGAAAAAGAAAATAACTGAGTAACAGCATCATCATGAGCCTCATAAAATAAATCTAAAATTATTGTTCCTATTTGAATAGTGAATATTGGACAGAAGGAAAAAACACAGCTACAGGGGGAAAAAAATCAGCCTGAGTGATTGAAACAGAGAACCCAGAAGGGAAACATGTCAATATCAGGAAGACACATGAAACAAAACAAATGAAATCATCAGTAGGAACATTTATAAAAGCAAATAAATGAAGGTGTGCACACTAAATACAGGGCTCAGGGCTTAGACCTGTGACATCCACATAGCCCATTAACTGCTGTAAATACTTCTATCGTTACCTTGTTCTCAGGACTGTAGTTTACAGGATTTTTACACTTACTGTTGTGATAAATTAAAAACAACTCTTCAACTCTTACAAGAAAACTTCTGTCTATACAGTAGTATATAGTAGGAAAAATGGGTATATTTTTTATTTTCCCATATTGTGAAAATAGTCAAAATAAAATATATGGTCATAGACAGAATTTTTAGAAGGGGTGACTGAAAAGCAAGTCAGTTCTTTCAGGCCCATCAAAAATTACAAGTAAAAACCCAGGTCCACTTTGTACAGTAGGAAGATGACAGACCCACATGCAGGGCCAGGTGTCCAAACATCATTTCTGGTGGTCAGCAAACTAGTTCATGGGTTGGACTTGGCCTGTGGAGAATTTCTATATGGCCCTGAGCTAAGACTGATGTTTGTATTTCTAAAAGGATTAACAACAACAACAAAGACACAACAAAGAACCATATGTGGATTCCAGTCTCAGATGGTGCCGCCAGGCTCCTGACAGGAAGCATCTGCAGACCGTACCACTGCACAGGTGTTTCGTCTGCACAGTGCAACTGCAAGGCCCGGGTCATGTGCATCTGCTTCCCCAAGAGCATCTTAACTTGGGAAAGGGATCTTCTGACGCCATTTTCCAGATTCTTTTCCTTACAATTTTTCTCTTCAACATCATCAAAGCTCATCCTGCATTAATGTAAAGGTGATTAAAAGATAAAGGTATTATAAACTAATCAATATTTTACTTTCTTACACATACTCAATGTTCTTACTGAATAGAGTATCACACAAACACTCTTTGCTTGATTAACAATCGAAATGTCGGTTTTCACCTGCACACAGTAGGCAATGTGATACCTACTGGTATGTCATCCTGTGTGAGATGGTTACTACTGTCAACTTGATGGGATCTTGGGAATTCCTGTGGGAGTTGTCAACTTCAGTTATAGTATTTTGGTTTATGAGTAAAAACACATTTGAAAATATTTACCTTGGGTAAAATCATAAATTCTAAAATAATTTGAAAAAAATTAAAATAACTCAAACATTAGAAAAATATACTATATATATGCTAAGAAGACATGGATTCCTATCTCCTCTCCCCTTTGGATGTAGACGAATGTTTGGGAACTAGGCCTTTCCCCACTTAGGGCTCCCGCTCACTGCTATACAGAACTATGTTCTATAAAGCCCGAGACTCTCCAGAGGCTGTGCTCTGTTGACTGTACTCAATTCTACTCAGCAGCTCCCACACTCATGGAGTCTGCTGCTCTGCAGACTGAGAACAGACTTAAGAGAGATCAAACAAATCAGCTCAGAAGAGCAACAGGAAGGAGCCTGCAGTGCCGATGAGCAGATAAAAATTCAGGAACAACAGGATTACGGTTTAAACACAGTCCATCTAGACCAAGCACAAAGGAAACTTTGCTTTCTAAAATATATGTTCAGGTTCTAGAATATTTACCACTAGTAATTCAGTATTTTATTTACACTAAACAACATTTAAATAACTATTAACCACATCACTATTTTAAATTACATTACTGTATATTTTTCTTTAAAAAAAATATTTTGGAGACAGGACTACTGCCTAGCTTGGAACTTATTATGTAGACTAGGTTAGTATCAAACTCACAGAGATCTGACTGTCTCCACATCCAAGTGCTGAGATTAAGGATGTGCACCACAAACCCAGCTTGCATATTACACATAATAAAAATAGAAAATCTACAATGGAAGTCCAGGTATTCTCAGAGTTATACAACTACTTTCAGAACATTCCCTGCACTTCAGAGCCAGACTCCTTCACACTCTTAAGTAGTCACTGCAGTTTCTACTCTTACCCTGCCTTGGCAACCATCAATCTGCTTCTTGAACATTCCATCTATCCATCCATCCTCCCTTCCTTTTCTTTTGTTTCTGAGACAGAGTTTCTCAGTGTAATAGCCCTGGCTATCCTGGAACTCGCTCTGTAGACCAGGGTGTACCCTAACTCACAGAGATCCACCTGCCTTCACATTACAAGTGCTGGCGTTATAGGCGTGTGTCACTACTGCCTGGTTTACTAAGCATTTTTTTTCAAAAATTTACCATGTACTATGGATGCATTCTTCACTTTTTACCTTAAAAAGACTCTGCAGGCAGCATCAATGTACCTGCCACATTTTGCTTATCCACTCGGTTGCTGGGTGGCTGTCTGTCCCTATTTGCTGTATGAGTGACGTTGCTATACACACTAGAGTCCAAGTTTTTTTTTTTTTATGAAAGAAACTTGATAATTTTTGTTAACTGGTGAGTATACAAATTTCCAAGCATTTCATTATCTAGAGTCTGTAATATTGGCTGCCGTATTTCTCTAAAGTGAGTCTGTCTTTGAATATTCATTTTTGTGTGGAATGCACACCAAGAACACATCTTGGCAACCTGCCAGTCACTTGTAGGCTTGGCTCTTACCTTATTTCTCTTTACTTGGCTTTGGAGCGTTTCCAATTTTCCATAAATTAAGGCAGCAATAGTTTTTGCATCTCTGGAATTTATTTGCTCTTCCCAAATACTTTTCTAAAATTAAAAACACTCATGTTATCTTTTAAGTATTTAAATCAAAACATGACATTTCCACACAAGAAGCTTGGTTACTTATTCCTTAAAGTTCTTTTGTCCCAGAGCTGTCTAAATTTCCTGTTTCTTCATGTGTATAATGCTACAAAAGTAGTTAAACCACACTAGAAAGAATAATACTTGTAGCATTATGAGAGCACAAAATGATTTCTAGGAAAAACACATCACTGATTTCAAAGTTTCTTATGTGGTGGGGTGCATGTGTATAACAGATTGACCCGGGGGTAGCTCGGCAGTAGAGCACTGATTGACCTTGCATGCTCAGCCTTCTGTACTACAAAGCAAGAACCACGAAGATGAGGATGCTATAAGCTCACATTCCATTTTTTTTTATTTCTGACAAAATATTTTAGTAGACAAAATGTGTCATTTATCTTTAAAGAATCAATATTCTTGCTGAAATATCATAGTTCTGTTCAAAAGCATTGTATTGTACTTGGGAAGCCTGGACAGATGTGCTTTTTATTAACAACTTTATTAGTCGAAAGATGCAACTTTTGAAACCAGACCCGTTTTCTGAGACTTGGTCTACCAAGGTTTCTTTCACTGAAAACCTAACACAGCCAGGCACTGTGGTCCATAAAATCCTAATACTCAGAGGTAAATGGATATATCTGAGAGGTCAACGTCAAGCAAGTTACTTAACACAAACAAAAATCAAACCTAAGCAACAAAGAAAAAAAGGCATATTGGTAGTAGTGCCCCCAAAGCAAAAGTCCCCACTTGTAATCTAAGTCCTTAGTAAGCATCCCTCAAAAATGCTGTTACTAAGTGTATTTTGAAGTATTTATAAACTAATTTCTTTCAATATTTTTAGAATATTTAAAAAGCAATTATTATATTAAAAGGTAGAAAAATAAAACTGCATAGAAAATAATAACTTTGCATTTTACAACCTAGACACATAATGTGTATTAATGTTTAGTTATGCTTCTTTCTATTCATGGAACACAAAGTCTGTAAGACAACTTGTTGTGGATAGCCTCAGCCTGTATTTTGATCCTAGTTCCCAGTGGATAGCCCCAGCCTTGTATTTTGATCCTAGTTTCACTTTCATGGGAGGAGCTG
Source organism: Mastomys natalensis (assembly GCA_021653895.1). Taxonomy (NCBI): domain Eukaryota; kingdom Metazoa; phylum Chordata; class Mammalia; order Rodentia; family Muridae; genus Mastomys; species Mastomys natalensis. The sequence continues at coordinate 219,436 of JAJTUV010001957.1, forward strand.
CAGAGGATGATTGAATCTGTACACTGGTGACGTCTTGTGAACCTTATGTCCAATTAAAACTTGTAAAATAAAGGCTAGAGCCAGTGATTGGGCAGTAGAAGGGGAGACAGAGAAAAAGGTTTAGGGGAGGAGAGAGTGAGAGGACTTCGATATAAGAGACAGTTGAGGGAGAAGGGAGGCAGAGGTAGAAGTAGAAGGAAGTCGATGGCAGAAGGAAGTTGTCAGAGGAAGGAGTAGGAAGCCGACAACAGAGGAGCCAGAGGTGGAAGGACAAGCACACAGCCTGGATAAACCGCAAGTTATAAGGGATCTCATAGCTGGGGATTAGAGTAGTGTAATGGTAAATCTGCCCAATCCAGGTGTGCAATTTATACCAATAATTATTGAGTTGTGTCTTCCTTTACTGGTCTCCTTTGGGTAGGAGATTTTACAGCAACAAATTTGGCTGCTTAAATAATTTCTTCTGCTACAGCAACTGAAAGCACACAGACCAGAAAGCCTTTTAAGATCCCTCGTTATATTGGAAAAGAATATGTCTCAGTAAGAAATACTTTTAAAAGATGAAGGGAAAAACTGGAAATTAGACAAAATCTTCCTCCCATATAATGTTCTGGGCTTGGCCTGCTGAAGGAAGACAGAGTCAGTCTGCACGTACCTTTGCTCTCTCATAGTGGTACAGTTTGACACTGGGGTAGGCTTTGATGCCAGCTTTCTGGCACGTTTGGGGGTAAGCCTGACAGTCCACTTTCCCAGCTTTCACTTTTCCTTTAATCATCTAAAAAACAAAACAAAACAAATTCACAGATCTTGCCACTTTCCAACATAATATATATTTATATAAAGTTTTCTACTTTAAAACTCAGTTGTAATTCTTTACATTCAAACAAGATTGTTTCTACTTTTTTCCAAGCCCTTTAAGCTTCCACTTGCTGCCATCTGTCTAACATAAGCAGTCTTTTCTTCACGAGCACCAGGCGGCTTTAACTCTGACCTCCCTAACCGTCCAGCCACCCCACTCTGCCCACCACAACCAAACATCTGTCTTTAATCCTAATTGGCATTCTTAACCTGGTGCATGGCTGACCACACCACTTAGACTGCCTGGGTCAGAGATCCAGTCTTTCTATAAAGTCAAGGTTGAGCCTTGCTCTTTTCCATGCATTTCCCGATGGTCACAAAGGAGTTTCCCTGCACTGCAGCATGTCCTTTCAGCAGCAGAATGTATCCTGTCTCTGCCACCTAGGTGTTCATTCCTCTCTCACCATCTATGTATGTGGTACTCTCTCCACTGTTATCTGACATCACTCTCAACACAAGAACAGCTTTAACGTCACAAGTGACCTCTTTGATCCAACCAAATAGACAATTACTGGACTTCTTCCTGTGTGCTTTACACTGCTGTCCACACCTGCCTCTTGTCTTTCCCGACAGCACTTACAGGCCCTCCAGCCCCACCCTTTCCCAGAACAGGGAGCTCCTTCTTTACCTTCAGGTTACTATATCCTACTCATCCCATCTTTGGTTTTTTTCATGGTCAACAGTCTCTCAGTCAGATCTATAATCCTATGTTGATAAATCTTCCCTTGATTTGGTAATCTACTCTTCTGGACTGTTTCTTGTGACTGCCTCATGAGCACCTATACATAAGACATCTAAGTCTTTTCCCTCTGTGGTCATTCAAGGTGGAAGCTAGCTGTATCTTCAGTTCCCTTCGCTTCATCTATCTCTCACATATATAGTTCTGCCTGTCCTTGTGGCTGTCATGTGTCTCCTCTTTCTACCATCACTCTCCTCTACTGAGTTATGGTATCCTCTCCAGCTCTAAGACAATGAAAGTGTCTTTGCTTCCTCTGGTTTCTATGACTACTGAAATGAACACAAACAGGGAGACTAGCATAGGTTAGCAGTCTAACTACAGGAATAACAGTGTGCACATACACAAGCACACACACTAGGACACTTGTAATCTGTCACTAAATGCTTTGAATAGTAGCACTTTTGAGGAAAAGGTAAGCAGTTTGAGGCTGGCCTGGTCTACATAGGGAATTTTGGGTCAGCTAGAGTTATAAAGAGAAACCTGTCTCAAGAAAAACAGATAAGGGCTGAAGAGATGGCTCAGAGGTTAAGAGCACTGACTGCTCTTCCAGAGGTCCTGAATTCAATTCCCAGCAACCACATGGTGGCTCACAACCATCTATAATGGCATCTGATGCCCTCTCCTGGTGTGTCTGAAGACAGCTGCAGTGTACTCATATAAATAAAAATAAATAATTAAAAAAAAAAAAAAAAAAGAGAAAGACAGATAATAGTTTTAGAAACACATTTTTTTTTTTAAATTGAGAGATATTTTTAAGAACTAAATCAAGAATTAGTTTACGATGTTTTAACCAATTGTTAAAACATACATGCATGTAAAATTTATTTAACTAGATAACAATACTTACCCTAGCCAAGAGTTCAAACTCAGGAGCAAAATTCTGGCAAGGTCCACACCAAGGAGCATAGAAATCAACCACCCAGTGAGTTTTCCCTTGTAGAACTTTTTCGTTGAAAGTTTGAGGTGTTAAATCTATGGATGCTTGGGGTAAAAATCTGCAGTAAGGGAACCAAACATCATTTTTTATTGTACAAAAGCAAAGCAAGCATTCTATGGTAATACCACAAGCATTCCTTAGTTAGAAATGGTTCAATCCTTAAAAAATGTCAGCCTTTTCCCAGTATTTTAAATGCCAGAATCCTAATTCACATGAAACTATGCACATGAGAAGATAAACAGCTTCAGTCAAGTGTTAAACAACAATATATATTTTAATCACTCACCCGAGACCCCAGCTCCTCAAGGAATAAGCATCCCTATTCCAGCCATTGTAACTACTGAAAGAAGAAAAAAAATCTAGTTGTAAACAGTATTTTCTATTACTGCATATGGTCAAGAAACAGTCTACCGCAGCAATTAAAAAAAAAGCTCTTGACTGGCTAATGTCAGCTTGTATCTCTTTCCACAAAGTAAAGGAGAGTTGTATGACTTCCTATACATTTTTCTGAGTCTTTGTATCTTCCTCTCCCTTAAGTACTCCCCTAGGAGCTACCTCAGGATGCATGTCTTTTTGTGATTTCCCTATAGCAGATTCTTTTATCTTTTATAGAGAAAACCAGGCTCAATTTTACTTAATTACAATCGTGTTTTGTTTCTTTTTAATACCTATGTAGTATAGAACTAGACGTCTTGGGTTCAAATCTTAGCCCCAACTTTAGCAGGTGAGCTATAAGTCTGCCGGGTTAGTTCTTTCTCAGTATTGGTAGGAGGGGTGCGATCCCATCCTCCACTATACTGTGAACAGTATAGGCTGGACTTAGGCCCAAGTAAGGACTTAAACACCAGTTCTTCCTTCACAGCTTCTTGACTAGAACTTCGTAGCTGTTTTACTGTCCAGTACCTATCTTCTGAGGGAACATCAGTGGTGGCCTCCCAATATGTATCTGTTGACTAACTTAAATGTTAACTGTTATAACCAAATGATTTTAATGGATATCTTCAAATGTGACAGAATACTTACATGATACTGATAAGCTTTATTTGACTTTTGGGGATAAAATCTTATCTCGGGTATCTTTGAACATTTTCTTGAGTACAAAGAATGATACTGTTGGCAGTCCACACTGCCTACATTGATCAGTCCCAGTTAATGTCTATAAAAGAACAAAAGTCGACACATGGGTTAATGATTAAAAAAGTTTTCTTAAACTAATCTTTTTAAAAAGAAACTTCATGTTGAGTTCTTTGCTACATGTAAATACACGCCCTTGGAGGCCAAGGGGCATGGATCTGGAGTTAACAATGGTGAGAGTGCTTGAACCAAAAGGTTTTTGCAAGAGAGCCCCGTATCTTTGATCAACTCAAACTATCTACCCTCACCACAATTTTATGCATGCTAAACAGTCATCCTAACAGGAATTTTATTATTTTCAGTATCAGAGGAACAATGAGAAGATTTAAAATATGCCATTTAAAACTAATGAATTTGCATGCCATGATTTTGTATTTAAGAACTTTCCACAGTTATTATAGATGAAATAAACTGGTTTTCATTTATATGTAGGCAAATAAATTTTTAAAAAATCTAAAAAAACAAAACAAAA